>WEKY01049487.1:43214-58202 GCA_013390045.1 Picathartes gymnocephalus
GGGCCCCGAGCGGCCGCAGCGGCAGCGGCCCGCCCGGGAAGGGGCCCGGCGGGGCGGGCGGCCCGGGGCTCCCTGGGGGTGCTGCCGTTGCTCTGTGCCGCAGCCGGGGCGGGGACGAGAGGTGTCTCCGCCAAGGAGGCCCCTTTCCAGGAGTTCGGAGGACCTGCTGCGCTCTCCAGAGTCTGGGTGGTGGGGGTGTTTAGTGAGAGGAGGGGTTGTATCTAAAATTAAATTAGAAATTACGAAATTGCAATTTTAATGACATTAGAAACAGCTGATATCGTTACTCTCTAGGCACACTGGCTCCTATTTGTAGGTATGTGCTAAGCTGAACTTCATCCTGGTGCTGGTATCGTTATATTAAACACAGAGCAGTATTATATCGAATACTATACATATTTAGCTTTATTACTTTCATTTGAACTGCCTAAAAATGAAGAAACTTTAATAGATGAAAACCATTTAGTGAAGTAAGAGCTGGGCTGCGTCTATCACAGTGCTATGTACGTTCCTGTTATTTTATTCCTCTACTACTGAATACTGTATTATTCACATCATTTTATACGGATATCTGGAATCAAAATACGGTAGAAAAGAGAAAACTTTGATCCATAGAGGTTCATGTAAAAATGAGGCAGTGTCACTTTCGATCACACATCATGGAATAACTGTTTTCCATCTTTGCATGGTGTCAGGTGTCACACGGGATTGAGTGGTGTCAGCCCTTTTTCGTTCATGTCGGGACCGCAACAGCGATGAAAGGGGGAAAATCAAAAAAAAGACCTTCCAGTGCTGGAACATACTACCTTGAAGCTGCAGGCAGCCACAGCAAGCTGGCTGTGGTCTGCACAGCGTGCTAATACCTACCCTCTGGAAAAGCAGGAAAGGTGTTTGCTGCAGCTGCTGCTAGAAACGTCGTCACCTTGTGAATCTCATTTGTACACTCTGTTCAGACTAATCGTACAGATTTAAGGGTATTTGAAATATCTAAGGGTATTTGGAAGCTGGTTGTGGAAACCTTTACACGCCTTTCCTAGATACTGTACCCAGGAAATACTTGCCATGGAAAAATGTAACCAAAAGCATTATTAGTAGAGCTCACATGCTGCCTATATGTAACATGATATTAATCTACAAGATTTCACATAAAGATAGGCAGTCACACTCAGGAATCCTTTTCCTTTGATTTTATTGTGGCTGACAGTTGAGAATTATGCGGACACAGAATGTAAATCAGTCTTAAAGGCAAAGTTTGTATGCTGGTTTTAAGAAACATTTTAAAAATTAGATACATTTATCATGTGGCCAGCTTCTACAGAGATGCTACTTATTTGGCAATTTTAAAGCAATGTTTTGGTTTGATGATGTAACGCATATAATTATTTCCAGGTAATAAATTTGTTACAAGGGGTTAAATTGCTTGTGAATAATGGATAAAAACTACCTTATTACAATACATCTGATAAACCAAGGCAAATGTTGGTTTTTTGGCTCAGGCACACATGTTAGTCTTCTAGGAATGCAGACACAAAAAATCTAAATACTCCTCTGGGTTGTTTCATAGCAGTGCATTAACATATTTGACAACACTGGAAGCCACACAAGTAAGTCATCATCATTAACTCCAAGACAAGAAGTATGCTGCTGTTATAGCCAAAGTACAACTGAGATGGTTTTAAATTTTCTTGCCATGGTGTTTGTAATTTTAGTTGTGAGAAAATACATTTGTAAACAGCACAGAGCAGCACCAGGGAGCAGAGGCACCACAAACGGGCTGTACGATCATTCCTCAGCACAGCACTACGCAGCTACTGAAAGTTCCCTTTCCCAGCTTCTTGCACTTCTGATTGTCAGCGTTGCTTTTTTTTCTTTTTTTTCTTTCAGTCATGATCTAAGGAATAGTATTATATCTGGAATTGGAGTGACCAAACTTGGAGACTTCAGAGAATCACATCATTGCAATCCTGACAGCTGCTTTTAATTGCAGATAATGTGGCTGCATTTTAAAATAGAAAATTAGGACAAGCAGTTACATCACTTGCATTTACTATATCTTTTTGCCAGATGAGGCAATTAGGGTTTTTTTTTATTTTATACTATCCAAGAATGTCTTAGAAAGTTAGCAAAACATATGGATATGCATAGAGCAGCTCCAGATTCCACTCAAGGAAATTAGAGCAGTTATACAGTCAGCATTTAGTCATGCATTTGCTTGCAGTCTGAAGAGAGATACAAAGAAGGAAAGCAGTGAAAGGAAACAGGTAAGCCTAGGAAGGAAGAGGACAGCACCAGAGGTCCAAATCTCTTTAAGGGAAAGTCTGGTGTTTCCTTCTCCTTCCACTAGTTAATAACCAGTGCTGCAAATTTATTTGGTGGAAACTGTAAATATGGTACTAGTGTTTTGGGTTCATCTTTAGCAATGCAACCCAGGTTTTGATTACACAGTACAGGTACAGGATAAGGATGCACAGAGTTAATACACTAAGTCCAAGGAGAGAAATCCTTAAATTCTTCTTTTCAGTCCCATTTGGGTTCAGCCCTCACTAAACGTCATCCAGTTCTGTTCTGGTCCAAGTTCAACAAAACTTCAGATAGTTTGGTTCTATTCCAGTTTTAAGGACAAATACATACATATATTTTATATAGATTTGAGCCAGTTTGGTGTCAACTCAATGCCCCACTAACTTCTCAAATCTCAAAGCTAACCACATAGATTAAAAAAGTATTTCTTAGACTTTGCAGATCAATGGACCATAGTCAATCCTGCACACCAGTATCCTCAGACTTTTAGTCTTAAAAGCTTGTTCTGTCTGGTTCTGCAGATAGAGGGGCCATTGGTGGTCATCAGGCCACACATTTAAGGACTGCTGAATTCAGGGTCACAAGTCCAAATCTGTGGGAACCAAGCTAAGCAGTACCTCTTCTGACAGTGATATTCACTTTACATGTGAGTTATTCCAGGTCATAATCCCAGATTTTTACATTTATTATACACTTTTTAAAAGCTCACTTAAAAGTCACAAACCTTTTTAGAAATTCTACCAGAATAATGAGATTTTTAAAAAATGCTTTTGAGAGAATCCTTTATGCTAATTACAGTCAAGCTGTATCCAAGCATGTGTGTATTTTGTTTTCTACAGACTAGTTTGTTTTCTGCTGATAACAAGAGGGCAAATGTATTCTTAAAACTGGCACAATAGATATAATCCATGAGGATTATGCTGTTTTCAAGTGTCTGCAGGACAGCATTCCAGCTTTAGGGACAAAAGAAAAGATAGGAGCCTCTAGATTTGTTTATTAAAAACACATCTAATTGGTTAAATCTCTCACAAAACCTCAGAAATTAAGAAGGGAAAAGAGAAACATATCTTGTATGCTTTCTTGTCAGTTTTAGAAAGGAGAGCACAGAAAACATTTCTGTAAGTGATACATCTCAAAAACAGTGTTAAAATGTAAGTCAGGGTGAGCCAAACTAGGAGGCCTGAAGGCCAAATGAGGGTCATGCAAACCATTGCTGTCCACTTCTATCCCAGACAATAACCCCTTCCCTTCCTCCCTCTTCTCTTCCTCCTCACCTTGGTCCCCATTGCGCTTCCCTTTGCAGCCGTGGGCCTCTGTAATGCCAACATCCAAATCTTCTGTGCCAGTCACTGAAAACCTGGCTGATGCCACGGAAGGGGAGGGTTTGGTATAGAAAATTCGCCCAAACTGTAGACCAAAATTTAGGCATGCTGTGCTGGATGCTGGCAGGATTTGAGGGCACTAGGTGGTCAGTTGGGAAGGGATGTTGCTCTTCAGGTGGCATTTGCTACTAGAGAAATGATTCCTTATCCCTCCTAAAAAAAGATGATGGGCAGGACTGAAGCACATCACTGAACGGGATCATCCTTTGGGCTGCTGTGTAATTATTCTGATACTTTGTAACTTCCATTCATTTAAATAGTAAAGACTTTAAATTAAATGCATATCAAAGAGAGGAATTAATATAAAATATAAGTGACACATCATGAGCTTCCTTAAAACTAGTATTTTATTAAAAGGCACATCCAGCATGTAGGTAAAATATATCACAAAAAGTTTTAAAGAATCTTAAAATATGGGGTTTAAAGTGGCTCTAGTGTCTATGCATTTACGTTTGTTTCCATAATAAAAATAGGTGTTTATTAGCAGTACTGCAATGAATTCTTAGTGCTGTTTACCATGATACAAATAATCCCTAGCAAAAAGTTGAGTGAGGAATAGTTATAAAAAGGAAGCAGGCATCAAATCCAAAACTTTTGTATACATTTCATTTAAAAAATCCATTGAATTGTAATAAAAAACTTGCAATTAATACTTGCAAAACATGACTCAGTATTTCTCAGAATTTTTAGGCCCTTAAATATATGAATTAATATAGTTCTTTGTTTTTAAGTTTAATTTAAAGATTCTTTGAGGAAACAGATGAAATACTGCAAGACTCTTATTATTTATTACTTATTCCAGACTTACGAAATTATTTTTTAAATGTAAAGCACCATTTTATTAATGTGAGAACAAACAAAGAAAATTCACTAGTTAACCTGAAAATCAAACATTGGCAAATAACTAAAATTAATTTAAGATTCAAGTCTGAAACCTTTCCACAAAACCAACTTATTTTACTTGCAAATTACAGCACATGATATAGTTTTTTTCTAACATTTTAGGTAAAAGACTGGAAGGTTGGTTTTATTTAGGAGGAGAATAGCTATTGGTTTTTGTAATCTTCTGTTGCTTTCCCAGGATTTGAACTGGACAAACTTATATACAATACCTATATTTTGAAAGGTTCTTACTTTAAGGTTTGACTTCAGGAACTAGTAATGATTCATGGAAAGTTTTTACAGGTAGCCTAGCAAGAGATTTGCCACTGCTTATGCTTTTCCCATATGTCCTGTTTTCAAACAAAAATACCCTTCGATTAAAAATTCTCTTGATCTATTTTGTTCCCTTTCAAAATGAAACCTGCCTGCCTGCAGGCTAGTGAAGCATCCTACAGTAGGCACTGCATCCTCTATCAGGGGAGTTAAAAGAAACAGATGAATTTCCAGAAAACAGTTATCTTCTCACAAGCAGTTTCCCTCACAGACAACACACGTCTGAAGCACTTCAGGTCAGGAAGGAACTGTGCCACATCCACTGCAATCTAGTTAGACAATGATCTCACTTTCCTAACTCACTTCCTTCTCTCTTTCTAGCAGTGCAGCCAGTCAAACATATTGCCCTCATTGCAGCTTTAATTCCTATCTATGTTAATTTAAGTAGGAGCCACTTTTCACCCCATGCTGAGAAATTACAGAATGTTTAGCCCACCTCCCACTTTACAGATGGATAAATTGCAACTCAGTCTTTAATAGTGCTCTTCCTACAGAAAATGAACCAGCTCAAAATCTCTTGAACAGTAAGAGTTGATCCACAATTTACTCTGCCCTCCAGATGTGTCAAAGAGCACCCTGGGTAAGAAAAAAGCAAATGTGTGTAATATAGGTGTCCAGAGCAATCTCTCAAATTTGGAGATTCCCCCTGAGGCAGAGTGTTGGTACAGCGAGTCAGCTAAACAGATACTATTTCTGGGCTGCAACCTAAAGAGATACAGTTAAATTGTAACCAATCATTTTGAAAAGGGATTTTTGCGGCTTTCAGCTACCAGATTTACAACTATTTTTTCATAAAACTCCTGTTATCAAGCCTGATCCAAATAACTTCAAAAGAAGAATTTGCACTGGGCTTTGAATCTTTCCCCATGTCTAACATACCTCTGCATTTACTATTTGTTAACCAACAGTGCACCAAGTTGCAAACCTCAGCTATGAAACATCAAGAACAATTTAACTGGAATCAAAAGGATTTACTTACATAAACCCTGCCCTCCAGTGAAAGAAAAATCAAGACAGAAACATTGAATTTGTTTGTTTGGGGCTTTTTAGTGTATTTTGTTCTTTGCAGCATTCACCACTAAACTTTTCCTGGATATTATCTGTTTGAAGTTTTTCCTACCAAATGCTGGCTCATTCCTTATGCTAATATAAATAGCTTTTGCTCCAGACTTATATTCCTCCTTAATACCATAGAAAGAAGTGGAATTATTTTGGTATTTCAGTTCCTGGAAAAATAATGGCTCCGGTTCTAGAAGAAAACAAAATGAAACACAGGTGCAATCCCTTTTAAAATATAGAATTTAAATAGAATAAAATACACAATTTATCAGGCAGGTTAAATAGCATAATTATGGTGATATATTTTTGCATTTCTATAGCCTTTCTCAGAGGCACTGGCTGCTTTAAAGCCCTGTAGATAACCTGATTAATAAACATAGTTAATCCCTCTCCTGCTTGGTAATCCTAGCACCAGGACAGACTGAGTTTGCTATAAGCTAATTTTTTTTTCTCTAAATTGAGTTATCTAGCCAGACTTTGTCTATATGTGGATTCAAACTGTACTGATACTAGTTATTCCCCTAGACCTTTAATCTCTGCTAAGACACCTTTCAGCATTGTACTCATCCAGGTGGTTAGTTATTTGATACAACTTGTGAGAAGTGCCACCTCTCACAGGAGCTGCTAGCTTTTCCATGTCCTTTCCCTTTAGTCCCTTCTCAGACATGAAAGCCAGACAAGTAATTCCCTCCTTAGAAAGCAGAATAGTTTCTCATCTTGTTCCTGGCATCTGTGTTTCACCTAGCTTGTAGTGTGCCCTCTAAGACAGGGGATAAGGACCAGTGATGGTCAGCACCTGAACCAACTCTGCCTCCCCTTTGACTGATACTCACCCTATTGTAGAAACTACCCAATTTTAGCAATACTGTGACAAATTGCCATGTTGTTGTAAAGCGAGCTCAGACCATGGCGACTGAAGTTATGTGTTAGTGGAATGTTGTTTCCAGGCATTTTCAGTCATGCTAAGGGCTTAGCAAAATACTGAGACCTGCTGAATCTAATGCTAACAGAGAAGTGGTTTTCAGGAGCTAGGCTGAGATACCAAAGCAGCTTGTCATCCCCACTTCCTTTGTGTATACAGAACTAACCAGC
Source organism: Picathartes gymnocephalus (assembly GCA_013390045.1). Classification (NCBI taxonomy): domain Eukaryota; kingdom Metazoa; phylum Chordata; class Aves; order Passeriformes; family Picathartidae; genus Picathartes; species Picathartes gymnocephalus. The sequence goes on from WEKY01049487.1 coordinate 50,264, forward strand.
TCAGACCTTTCAACTAATTTCTACTTATTCTATTTGGAAATTTTTTGGTTTAGATAGTAAAAGTTTCATTAATTTCTGTATTTTTAAAATAAAATTTCTCCTTTCAACAAAGTTTTTTTATTGCTATTGAGAATTAGCAATATAACTTTTAGAATCCCTCAAGCCATTGTTTCCTCTAGCAGTAAATGTGATATTTGGATTTATTTAGTGACTGCAAGGTTAGCAGGAATTTTATTTTACTTTATTTTAAATGACTCTTAGACATGATACCCATGTCTAAAGATATCTCTTCCCATTTCCATTATGTGTTTTGGCTTAAGGAAAGCAAAGCCCTGATACCACTTGACTTACTTTCCACTAAAGTCTAAGATTATAGCCAAAGGAAAAATCAATAGGATCGTTATCAGGAGTACAAGAAAAAGCTCTTGAATAGAGCATGTAAGTAAATAAAGTTTTTTAAACAATCTTTAACAAGGTAATTTACCTGCAGGAACATTTTGCTAAAACATGAGAGTTGGCTAAGGTACAGAAATTCACACAACTACAGAACTCTCTCCTCCCTGTCATATGTAGATTCTGTTTTCTCAAGGTGATGAGACTTAGTCTCATTATAAACCTCCACCATTTCTAGTGGAGGAGTAAATTCCTCATTGTTTTCCCCGTATTCTAGTGAACAATTTTTCCTTCTTGCTAATAATTTTATATTGTTGATCTAGAATGTGGTTACATAAAATATAATTAGTACAATACTGACAAGATCAGATTAAAATAAAATTACTTCTAATGCACAGGGCGCAGCTGCTTGGTTACATTCCCACTGTACCAATTCTTCTTGTACTCAAACCATTTTCTGTCTCTGGTGATAATACTACCAACAGGAAGATACCCATGCAACTAAAATGCTGCCCTGGTTTATACTCCTGCTACATTTAGTACTAAACTAAACACTGTCACCAATTCCATTTTCATCATTCATCTTGCAATTATGTTTGTTTTGGTTGGTTTTTCTAAGCATCGCCTTTTAGGATTGTAGTATTCTGTTTTCCTTTAAGTAAAGTGAAGAGGTTTTCTAACATTCCAGGTATAAACTTGAAAATCTGAAACCCCAAGACTCAAAAAAGAAAAACCAAACCAACACATGGGGTGAAAAAAAGGCTTAGGATTAAAGTCCTTATCATGATTTTTGGTTGACTCAGGGGCATTGAACCTGTGAAACTGGCTTTGCTGAACACCCTGTACTAGCAATTCAAGATGATATATATCAGTATATCAGTTAGAAGTAATTTTTGTAATCTTAAGGGCCAGCAATTTAAAAGATAGTGCTGCAAACAAGCTACATCCATAACATAAAAAAAAAAGGCATTGGAAATTTTTTAAATGTTTGAACAACATGATCATGTCTGAAAATTCGCAAAGTCTACATGCAAGGTCTTTGTACTGCTAAAATCTAATCATGTTCTCTCATCAGATTTTTTGTACTAGGACAAGTCATTCCTCTGTGCTGCATTAGAAAGAAGCCGAGCTTTCAGCAAGATGTACTGTGGTTTAGTTTTACTAGTGCAATGCGTCAACCCTAGGATTGGCATCCTAATGAGGACAAGAACTGTGCTTTCATACAAAGAGGACTAGTTCCCCCTCCAGTCTGTTTAAAATATTGTTCACAGCCTTGAGCACACCATAGTTACAGAGCCTGCTTTTCCTCACAGGAATTAACACAAATGATATGAAGTCTAGGTCAATATGCCCAATGTTTGGTGACTTGATTCCACATCACAGTAACTAACCTTGATTAATTACAATTATCACCACCTTTCACTTTGCCAGCACTCCTTGTCCTCAGCCTGCCATTTGCCCTTGTGCTTTGGAGAACTGTTATTAAAAAAAACAAGCAAGCTTCCTTGCATTTGCCCCTTGTTGTTCCTCAGAGCTTGGCTCTGCTGTGGGGTACTCTTGGCCTGTGACTGCTTACATAGTCTGCCAGCAGCAAGCCATAAATCATTTCTTATATTTGAAGAATAGCAATCTCATTGCACCCCAGAGCTCTTATCCTCTCAGTCTGCTTGCTCCAGCACTGGTATTCATGATTGTAAACCCCCAGGGATTTATTTTAAAGGTCCTTAGTACAATGTGTTTACCACTGAGACCCCAAGCATATCACCCTGGCTGAAAAGGCACATTAGTAGAATGTTAACATGGCAGCAGATTAGAGTGTTTGTGACTGTGATGGAAGGTATTCCATATAGCAGTTCACTCATGACAGGGTAGAGCTAGAAAAGAACTGTAGGAAGGATTCATCAGAATGAAAACTGTTCCCAGCAACACAGTTTTTTGACAGGCTCTGCTCACGGGAAAAGTTCCTCAGCCTCAGGGTGGCATATCCTAGCAAGACTGATGACAAGAATCGTGTGATTATGACACATACCTAGAATACAAGAGCTCCTCGGTCATTGGAACCAAAGGGTGGTCACCATGCAATGTGAAAAACTTCCAAATACATTTTGGCAAGACACGGGGAAAATTTTACATAATAAAATACTTTGGTTTGCTTTTTCAGAAGAAAACTCCCTCCTTTTCTATACTAAAGCTTGGACTGAAAATGGGGACAGAAAATTTAAGCTAAGGAGGAGGAGAAACCCACCTTTTCCACAGAAAGAACAAGAACATATCAAGTATATGACATACCAAGGAACCATCCACTCTGCCTCAGGTTCTTGGTGCCTTCTTTATCTCAATGGCTCTGCTTCTCATTTCTGCCAGCATGTTACAGACAAAACTGAGTGTGTAACACTGGGAGTTTAGATGCAACAAATAAGCTGGTTGGTACCCCAGAGTTTATGAGAACGGACAGAACATCTTGAGAGCACAATAGAGCAGTTAAGTCACAAGGAAAACAAGATTATTTTATGCTGTTTCTATTTCAGCCTGGGCAAAGATAGATTACAGCACATCTTGACAAGCCTTGTTGTTCAAGCACAGATCTTTGCTTTAATTAACAAATAAGCTAGGGAAATAATTAAAACTATTAATTTGTTGCCTAAGGATTAGTCTATGTCCCTGTTTCTCTCTTTACTGCTCTCCTCTTTTTTTCATCCTGTGTATTTCTTCTATTAAATACTTTAGATTTAGACTGAAGAATGGGTACTGAGGGTCTTATTCCCCTCTTCCTGTTTGGAAGACTACTGCAACAGAAAAAGCAATGTCCTATGCTAATACCTAACTACAGGAATTCAGCAGGCAGCCTCTAAGCCACTAATCTGAATGTAATCCAGCTATACTTTTGAGCAGCACCACAAAGGCAAAGTAGGGGTATTCTTCCTCACTGATACATGTGCATTTATCTGAGTATTAGCTGGGAAATTATATAAGTTCCTATATAAGAGCACTGTTTCCTGAATAGTAGCAAATCCATACATACAGAGATTGGGAGATTGTTGTGCAATTTGATTTACTTTATTGAGTAATCATCTGATAGCTACAATGGTGAATCGGAAGTTAAAAAAAAAAGGAAAAGAAAATAAAAAAGGAAAAAGAAAAATAGGAAAACTAACCCCCTTAAAAAAATCCACATCATATTTCCCCATATTTTGGGAAACAGGCTGAAGAAAACATTCTACACTGTAGAAGGTATGTGTAACTGCTGATATCCATGTTTTGACATTAGAACTGTAAGTCTGAAGCATATAGTTCTAAAGCCTCAGCCAAAAGAGGCTTAATACTAATAGCATGGATACATCACCACTGTGAAGATGTTAACATGTTAAGGATTCTGGGATACCAATCTGGTATAATCAGCAATATACTGGGCTCCTGCGAAAGATGTGGCATTCCTTCTTAAGGTCAGCTTTCAGAGAACTTTGAAAAACAATGTTTTATACTGATTACTTACAGTATTCCTTTGCTTGCAGGAAAGTAGGAGAATAGTTCAATAAAAACTGAATACATGATCACTTTTCTGACTGCATTTGATTAGTTGCATAACTTCAGCAAGATTATCACAGTGTGATCTAGTTAAGCTTTTAGGATTATACGAACACCAGCACCAAATTAATCTTGGAATCAGACAACAGAGATACTTGTGAACTCTCATGCATCTCTGACCACTTATGCAGTCTCTCCCAGTCCCACTGCTTCAGTAAGCATTTGATAGTTAGTGCAGCATTTTATTAACAAAGCAACAAAATCTGGACAGATTCCTGGCTTCTCTCTCCTTGCAAGAACAGTATGCCACCTTGTCGAAGCCCCAAGGATGCAAATTGGGATTATTTTACATAAAGTCTCCCTTTGTAGCATCTGAAATAAAAACCTTTTCCCCAAAACTGCCACTGTTTTGATAGTGAATTCCATGCCGAGTTGTACAACTGGTTACTCAGTTCTTTGGCTGATTTTAAGAATTGCATTCAAAAGTCACTCTGTGTTAGAGGCTTTTAGAAAATATATTTATACCTGGTATTGATACTCTTTCAAGTACTCTTTTAGTCTTGTTGGTAATGGCAGCTCCCAGATCTGATTTGTGCTCTTGTTTATAGCTATTCTACAGCGGTGTTGCAGAGACGGAGCAGACGTATAGAGGGGTTTGTTCAAGTAAAGATGAACTGTTCCATTTGAAGGTGTTTCAGTTCTGTCCTTGCACATAAGAACATAGTACTCAATCAAATGCACAACGCTGTTGAACTGTTTAAGTCTAGATCTGACACAAGTGATAGAGTCCAGTCTAAACTTGCCATCTTGATATTCTATACGTAGATTGGTCGGTCCCGCTGATGTTTTTACTGATATAGTCAGTAGATACTCTGAATGCGAACTATCCCTAACCAAAAAGGTCCCTTCAGGGGCATCCTGTAACCTTTCTTTGGCTTCAGCAACAGTCATGTTGCCCCAGTACCATCCTGTTAAAAGATGAGAGAAAGAAGGGATTTGTTTATTCCTGTTTGTTTGAAAAGCTGCTGTCTGGCTCATATACTTCTAGTCACCCATTTCTTTTGCTGTTTGAAAGCTAAAGTCCTGCAGGCACAGTAAATTTTTATTTGCTATTTAAATTCACTTGTATTACAATGTGTCTCGTTTTGACAGAGCCTTCCAGGCCACTTTTTATTTTCAGATCTGTGCATGCACATGCACAAACTTTCCCGCAGCGTCCTGCGGGGCCGCCCCTGAGGTAGCAGGGACGCGTCCCGCGGCTCCCCGCTGCTCTCCCGCCGGGGCCAGCGCTGCGTATGCAAGGCACAGGCTGGCAGCCCGCAGAACGCCTGCTTTGGGTAACTCTGAGTAGGCTGCTGTTGAAATGAGCTTTGTCTAGCTATCGAAAACAGAGGCATAAGAAAACAACTACGGCGAGGTAGCTGCGGTCCTGGCGCAGCTGCAATGAAGACAAAAAGCCCTTCCCTCTGCCCGCAGCCAAGCCCCACGTCCTGCGGGGCCGGGCGAGCCGCCACCACGCCGGCGAGCGGAGCGCAGGTACGCGGGGCCGAGGAGATGCAGCGCCGCGGCCGCCCCGGCCGGCGGGAGTGCCCGGCCCTCGCCCGGCCGCAGATCCCGGGCTGCCGCCGGGGCGAGGCGCTGCCGGCGCTTTCGCTTCGGCCGCCGCAGTCTGCGGAAGGTCGGAGTCGTCGCCGCCCCTCTCCGCCGCGGGAACGAGACCCCGCAGCGCCGGACGGCGATGGCCAAGCGTCGCATCGCAGCCCGCTTCCCCTCTCGGCCCGGCGGGGATTCCCGCCGCGCCTCTCTGCCTCCCCCCGGACAGCGCCGCCGCCCCGGGCGCTTTCCCCTTCCCGGCCGCCCGGGCTTACCTGCCCTCCGCAGTTCTTCCATAGCCGCGGCCAGCTGCTCCGCCTCACCGCACTCCTCGGCAACGGGCGCCGCCGGCCCGGGGTGCCCCCAGCGCTCCCCGGAGCTCTCCGCGCTCTCCAGGGACTCGGCGGAGCGCAGGGTCATGGGCGGCGGAGGCGGGCGCGGCCCCGCTCGCACGCAGGTCGGGGGCTGCCGGCAGGAGAGGGCTCCGCTTTGCCGCCGCGGGGTTCAGCGCCGCGCTGGGTGCATGGTCCTGGCCCCCAGCCGGGGCGCCGCCTGCGAGCGGAGAGAGAGCGTGGTCAGCAGCGAGCCCCGCGAGAGGCGCTCCCGACGCAGAGCGTGTTTCTGGAGATCCCGCTTCGGAACTTGCCAGCATCCAGAGCAGGGACCCGAGGCGAGAGATCACCTCCCGGCGGAGCGGGGGAGGAACATCTCCTCCCGCCCGCCGCCCAGCCTGTCCTCGGCTCCTCTCCGCCAGGGACTCGGCGGAGGGGACGGCCCGAGAAGGTGGTCTCGCTTTACTGCAAAGGCGAACCCGCTGATGCCCCACTCCCTCGGCTGGAGCGGACGAGCCCGGCCGTCAGCTCTAGGACTTTTGGGGAGGGAGGAGGTCGTGGGGAGAGGCGAGCACGTAAAGGTATGAGAGAGGAGGGGTAACCAGCAGAGCGAGGCAGAGGTCCCAGCCCCGGCGCTGCCCGCGTTGCACGCTGCGGTTCCTACGAACGGTACGGTAACGCCTCTCAGTAAGGTCATCCGCGAAGTCGTACCTCTAGGAACGGGAGCCCGGCGTGGGCCGTGCTCCCGGGGTGGGAGATCTCCTCTCGGGCAGCGTCTTACCCGAGGAGCTGTGGGGTGGGTGCGCCGGCAGCGCCGGCTCCGGGGGCTTGCCGGCCGCTTGGGAACGGAAGGGACAGCGCGGTGGAGGATGCGATATAATTAGCGCGGGGCAGGAAATATGATTTTCCCGCTCCATTAAATGCTAATATAAGGCGGGGGGAAAAATCTTTCCTTTTGGCTGAAGCGAACGGGAGGGACAAAAAGCTTCTTCTCTCCTGGGAGCACCGCCACATCAGGAGCGACACAAAGCCGGGCAGTACCGGGGGAGTCTAGCCGGCTTGGCCGGAGTGGAGGGACGGGGAAGACCGGGAATCCCCTGCCATTGCTTGCGAGCCGGGCAGTCGCTGCCTCCGGGTGCGCAGCAGACGCCAGGTGAGGGGCTATGCTGCCGTGGTTCCTCCCCTAACAAGTTCCGCAGTGTAGCTAAGAAACTTTTCCAAATTAAACTGTAGTGGCATTTGATAGGGTGCTCTGACGGGTTTCCATCCCAACATATGTGGGCACACACGCGGGAGCCCCTCGACAAAGCCCATCCCCTCTTTCCCCCGCGCAGAAGCTCCCGCCGCCGGCTCGGGGACCGGGCGCAGGTGCGCCTGTCACCGGAGAGCCTGCGGGCGCGAGGCCGACGAGCGCAGGTGGGAGCAGCCCTGCCAGTGGTGTCCGGGCGCGACCCCTTGTGAAAGGAAGGCTCTGGGAGCGCCTAGCCGCGAAGCGCCGCCGCCACGCGAGTTCGGTGGGGACGGAAGGCTTGCGAGGCGGTGGCGGCTGGCCGTCCCCCGGCCGAGGCGAGAAGCGCGGGAGGAGCCTGCCACTGGCTGCAGGGGAGCCTCCATCCCGGCGGTCGGCAGCGCCGTACCAGGAGCGGGGCGGCGGACTGCCGTCTCTCGAAGCGCGGCAGGGCATCGGGCGCGGGGGAGCGACTACAAGAAGACTCACCCTGGCTCGGCGGGACGGGGCTGGGGCCGCCGCTGCCGCCGCCTGGAGGTGGGGCGGTCAGGTTGTTCTGGCTTCCAGCGGCGTCGGGGGCCGGGGGCACACAGCACCCGCCGCCGGGGAGAAGCGTCGGGGCTATGCTGGGGCGGACAGAGGCTGTCGGAGGAAGATGGTGCTCCTGGGGAAACAACCCCCTCCGCTCTCCCGCCTCTCCCCGGCGCGGGCGGTCTGCTTGCCTTTGATTGCGAGGCGAGGGCATCCTGCCCCCGCCGCTCCCCCCTCCCGGGATGGTTACATACAAAGGCTGCTTTCCAGGAACTTTCCAGGAACCGCATCATGTGACAGGACCCGCTCCGGCGCCTCCGCCGCGATCGCGGCCAGC
>WEKY01049487.1:58858-92183 GCA_013390045.1 Picathartes gymnocephalus
AGGGAAAGAAAAGAGGGGAAACAAAGCAAAAGTAGCCCTAACAGTCTCACCCCAGCCCTTGGCTGCAGGTCAGGGCTCCCTGCAAATTGCACGGCGGTGTCTGGGAGGGAGAATTGACGGGAGACAGATTAAGGGGTGTCTTTTTAAAAGATTTCAGGAAAGAAACCCAAACCTATAAAATAATACCAGATAATATCTTTAAAAATCGGGGCGGGAGAGGGGAGAGAGCCTTTGTTATCAGAGAGGTAAATGAATATGCATTAGGCTGGACTGTCTGGCTGAGGGAGCTGAGCAGCTCGCCTGCACGGAGAAAGCTCCCACACTCAGACGCTGCCTTGGGTCGCACTCCCCAGTAACGTCTGAAATGCAACATTTCTTAAAAAAAAAAAAGTAAAAATAAAGGAGGAAGGATTACAAATCCTGAAGGATTTTGTAACGGTTATTGCTTATAATTCTTAAGCATCAGGGGATAAGAGAATTAATAGTTATCTTAAAAATTAAGTTCTGTATTTAGTAATTAGGTAAATTCATCTGAGAAAAAAAATCTACTCTGTTAAGTGAAATATTGGTCAGTATGATTTCATGTGTTTGTAATTCCTGGGTGCTTTTGAATTTAATTTATTCCGTTTATGAAAAAAAGGTGGCTTTAATCACTAGCATCAGCACGGATTTAAAATGAGGTCTAAGGAACAAACACGGGCTTTCCTAGCATTCTCAGAAATGGTTTAAAACAATTTAGGTCTTGAAGGTCATTCTTGTTTCTGTTTTTGTCTGTGAAGTTCAGATAGCCTCAGACCCAGCCTGCAGTGATGGCTGTGAAATCCCCACTAAGTTTTTTTGTTGGATAGATGTGAAGAGGGGAGAGAATAGGTTTTTGCCCCTTGAAATTTAGTTGACAGTTCAGCTGCGTATGACGTGAGATCTTGCAAAAAGACCTCCACTGCTTTTTCAGAATGGCACTGACTTCACTGTGTTCAGAAGAACAATAAAAAATTAATACAGATACATTTTTATTACTAAAATAATTCTGTATAGGTAGGCACAGAGCTTTTGCTCAAAAAATATGTTCTTCTCATATCATAGTGTCCAAATTAGGGCTATTTCTTTAAAGTTCAGTAATGCATCTTGGAAAAAAGGAGTACGTCTTGTCTAGATGCAAAGCTACTTTTTTACAGCTTTGCTATGTTATTTTATTAATGGGATTTTTATGTGGATAGTATCTTAAGACTTCCTTCTCAAGACTTCTGCTCTTTATTTGTCACTTGAAGTCATAATAATTTGTTTCTAAAACCACAGCTGGCTGCTATAAAGGCAGAGGGAGGAAGACCACGATTTATGTGGTGAATGAGAAACAAGAACAGAAGAATGTAATAAATGTTTGTTACTTAAAACTTCAGATATTGTTATGAAAAAGGTAGCATAAAAATTAAATAGGCAGTATATCAGCAGGATCTTTCCTAAACAGAGTTCTGTTAGATTTTTTTTTCATGAGAACTTAATGTCTCTTAAAAATAGCACTAAATATCTGATAAACGTACAAGAGTAATGAAATTCAAACTTAAAAACTGCAAATCAATCTTTAAATGACAATACTGGCACCTCATAAGGGTGCTCTGGTTCACAGTTACCTTTATTCTCTGGCTTGAGACATCAGAAAGTGCTATAGGCTTGGTGGAGTACGTTTGTATTTCACTGTTTCTTTCAATAATGTTAGTTGCTGTTTTTCTCCTCTGTCTGCATGAGTCTTCCATACAGTCACAGGGGAAGAAAAAAATAGTTGTAAGGGTAAGAAAAGGTGACTAAATTAAATTACTTTTGGGACTATGGGCCATATGTAGGGCATGAAACTACTTAAGGCTACTTTTTAGCTTCTTTGGCACTGGGATATTTAATAAAGGTTTGGTCTGCCTTAAGAGTTTTACTTTATAAAAATCAGAATGGAGTAGGAGTAAGATGTGAAATGGAGAAGGAGAAAAGAAGGAGCAGACTCAGAAAACTTAGCTTTCCATCATGTAAACAAAATAGGATTTTTTAATCTGCCATGTAACAAACAGTAATTCTTCTAAATAGTCACTAATACAAAAACTATATACAAGTGGGGATTTAAATTTTTTTTGTACAATTCAAATCAAATGCTCTATTTATTTTTAATCTGTGTGTTTTGGGGTAGCAATTCTAGAACAAACATTGCCTTTACATACACAAATGTGAATGCTTCTGAGCCAGTTGTAGAGGCATATCATCAGACTGGAGATGAAAGGCACAAATTTAAGCAATCCCTAATTTTTTTTCCTGATACTTTCTACTATTCATGAATTTTGGTTCTGACTGTATATCATCCCTATCGTAGATATTTTTAATCAAGTTTTATATTAGTAGTGAAAATCTGAACATTAAGAGTTCTTGAAAATCACAAGCAGAATATATTGTTTCTGACTTAATTTCAAATGTGTATGCTCAAGACAGGGAAGGAGTGAATTTATTTTTTATTTTTCCTTTAGGCAAAAATCCCTTTCATGACCAAGGAAGGAGGCAACCATGTTTTTACAGTCCTTCAAAGCGCCTGTTACTAGAAATGCTTTTCACTTTGTTCCTGAAAAGTATGCCAAGTTTACTGGAGAGCTAGTACGCTGATTTATTTATATAATATGATGTGAGCTGAGGGGGGGTAATGTGTTTTTGACTCAGCTGATTTTGCTAAATTTTCTCTGATTCACTGAAAAGATCTACTGAATTATTTAGATAGATTTACCTAGCTACCTGGAAGAATACAAGGGGCCTTTCCATGCTCTCTGCATTCTTAACATCCCAAAGATGCAGCACAGAATATCCATTATCCATGGCATACCATTTTGGTCAGTTAAAATCCCCTTCTGTTAAAAGGACAGCTATTGCTTATCACATACATCTACTTATTGACCATATTTTGACAACTGTTTACCTGAACTAGTCTAAATAACAGTGTACAGCTGCCACGGTTTCTCCCTGTCCTGGGATTACAGTCTGGTTCTTGAGCAGAGAAATATGAATATTGAGCCTTTAGCTCCAGAAAATTGGAATGAGTTAATTGTAACTCCACAGCATGGACCAGTTCTGCAATGTGAACTCTTAAGAGGATTTCTCACTTAGCAGTTAGGAGAAATGTTTGCTTATTTCACAAAGAGTTCCTAAAACATAATGCATAAAACATAGAGAAAACAAATACTTCAGTGTATGGGATCACCCTGCTCTTTCCAGCTGCCTGAGGAACAGAATGTTTTGATGCAATAGATTAAGATTTATACCAAACATTTTTACTCTTTACCAGCTGCCACCTTATTTCCTGCCATTTTTATCTATTCACATGTGAATGCTTTGCCTTTCTTGATAATATACATATGGTAAAGGAGAATAACAAAAGAATTCACTGAATAATTTCTATAAATCAGGGGTGCTCTAAAAGGAAACCAGCACTTGTAATATGAAAGCAAACATCAAAATATGGCACCAAGAGAGCAGTACTTTGAAATAGCATCCAGATTCTTTTCTTTCAGAGACAGTTGAGGAAAAGAAGGATCATTCCCTTTTGTTCAGTGGATAAGTAGACAGATAATCACTGACAAGCATGAAACTGACCATAAAAATGTGGCATTTAAGTCCATCTCTCTTCTCATCCTGTGCTATCTACTATCTAAAAGTAAAGGCCTAAACTGCATTGAGTAAGAGGTTACCTAGACACACTTGGGATCTTCAGTAAAAATAATTAAATGTAGTGCTTGCTTAATTTCTCCATTTTACTATTTACAATTTAAGGTAAAACCAAATAACATAAAAATACTTTGGATAGGCATGTAAAGGAAAAGTAGAACATGGTGAGAGAGGGTACTAAGTATAAAAAAAAAAGATAATTTACACAGCAGTTTTTACTTTATTCTATGTTAGGCTCCTGTATAAACAGCAGACTTCTAGTCTATCACTATGTTATTTTTTGAATTATCCAGTTTCACTCTGACTAAAACTAGCTAAATATTGCTGAAAGTTACTGGAGAATAAGTTGTAAATATACATGCTTTGATAGCATTTTCTTCCCTATCATGCTTGCTTCTCATGAACATGGTAGAAAAAAGGACTACCGGAAAGGATAATTTCTGATACAGTCTTTTCAAACAACTACTAGGAGAATATTTGATATGGATTTTAATATTCAGATTATATCATAAAATGCTGTGACTGTAATATGTATTTACCTTGTATTTTTGGCTGAGAAAGAGCATATAGGTATATATATGCACATATACCTACAGACACACATGTTCAGAACCATGCTCTATGAAGTTCTGGATTTTTAGAGAAACATACACTCTTGTCTTTGTTTTAGAAAAATTCTAGAGATAGCACAGCTGAAAGCACTGTAAAATCTTGCATTCTCGCCCTAGATTCTGCCAGAAAAAACAAGCCTTTTATGCTTGAGGAGGCTTGAGATGTTTTTCTGCCAGTTGCAAGTCCTACGCCTCAAAGTAAAAGAGAGCAAGTAAAGTCTGTGAAAAAAGTTTTCTTGACAGACAGCATGAAGGAAGCTCTCCTATGATTTGCCAATCCATAAGTAATTAAAGTTCCTTTGTTGGCAGAGAGTCAGTTTTGAAACTAATAAGGAAAACTGAAACAGGTGATGCAGTGGCTATCTCTAAAGGGGAGATTTTTGAGTGAAAAGTAAAGTGAAGTAGAAACTGGGTTATGTCTCTGAATAAATGACCTTCCATCAGAAAAAGAGTAGTTTTAAATCACTGTTCTAGTTCTTACATTAAGGACAGTTTAATTCACCCAGAGCTATTTGGCCTTGAGGATGAATTCCTGCAATTAAGTGTTTATGATTGAAAGTGCTGCCATGGAGAGCAGACAGATGAATATCATTTTAGGAGTACTGTGAATCATTAAAGGAGTTGTAGAACCTTTTCTGGGCATGAGCCACTTTTAAATTTCAGTCTAAGGCTATAATAGACTTCAGCATAAGGCCTGACGTGTTGCTGTACTTAGGAGTTTGAATAACAGGATAATCAACGTTTGCTAGTGTATTTATATAACTTTAAACTTCTTACAGTTAATTGAAAATATGTTGCCCTTTGTATGTGATTATGCTGCTGGGCTCAAATAAATTTTTCAGATTAGTGCAATAAATGTTAGTGTCAGGTAATGAACTTACCTGGCTCTGATGTGTTGGCTTCTTTTGGCTCAAGATAGGTATGGGTGCTTTCCCTGCTTCAGTATAAAGAGAGGCTGGATGTGGAATGTCATACAAACCTGGACAGATGACAAGAAAACAGTGCTAGCTGCCAACTGCCTTCTCTCTATTTGTCAGGGTTAGTGCTTGCTTTTTGTCAGGATGGCTCAATGCATCGTCCTGTTCCTGATTGGCATATTGGGAGGACGTAAGCTGAAATACAGGCCAGACAGGCTGGCATTTCTTAGGCTCAAGAGAGGAAACAGACACAGGGCTACTCTTTCTGGTTAAGCAAAGAGCATTGGTCCACAGCTCGCCTTTTCTTGGCACAGCTTTTCCATTCCCAGAATCACTTGCTCCTCTTGTAAGCAGTTTTTCCAGGTATGTGGAAGTTAAAGCTCAAACAGTAGTAGATAAAATTGGACGGGCTGCTTGAAGCAGTATCTCCCCCTGTACTGTACCCAAAACCATCCTGTGGCTCTGACAGAGCTCTGCCTGTAGCAGGGAAGAGAAATTAACTCATGCGTCTCCTCCTAAACAGCTTTCAGACTGGTGTTTCAAGAACAACCCCAGTTTCAGCGTGGCTCAAAACTGACGTCGGTCAGGAGTAGCCTCATGAGCTGTTTGGTCATGAGGTGGCAATTCTGCCCTGGGGTGGGGTGAACAGCTTGGGGGGAGAGTAATAACTCCTCCAGCCATCTGATTTTAATCCCTTACCATATGTGACTTGAAGTCCTTAGATGCCCTCTACTGCCATATACCAGAATTAACAGATGCTCTGTGTAACCAAATTCAGATTTGCTTAAGTTTATTATCTCTCTGTCTTTACTAATGAATGGAGGAGGGGAAATAATATCCATAATTATTACAAAATATGCAAAGCCTTTTATAAAGTGTGAGTTTGGGCTAGACATATTTTCTGACTTTCAGTGCCATTGCCCTGTATTTCAAAATTTAACATTAATTTTAGTAGTCTGTTCAGAGCTCATTTCTCTGATAAATTATCCCTCTGTGAATAAATGTGATCTGGAAAGATGCCTGAGGCACAGCAGAATTTTCCCCAGCATTTCATGCCACATGATACTAGACAGAAGGAAGCTGCGGAACCTGCTGCCGTAGATCAGCCTTTGTTCTGGTGAGGAACGAAAGGATGAATTTAGCCATCAGACGTATCTTTTGCGTTGGACAGAACAGAAGGCAAGACTGTACCTAAAATGGAACAAGAATGAAATTTCTGTCCTACCTTTGCCTGTGTTACGACAGGTTTTGTGTGCTGGCAGGCACAAAGCAATCCTAACTCAAACAGAACCAATCTTGGAGGAAATCACTCCCCAGGCTCTTGAGAATCAAATGGTTCTGTGGTGCTTGAGCTTTAGCTGTGTTGGGTATGTCAACTCCTTTTCCTTCTATAAGGAAAAGGCAGCAAAACAATCGCACCTTAAATTCCCCCTCCCAGGTTCCTATCGCTGATTTGACTGAGTGGGTTTGGTCCAAATTAGCAGCCATGTTTTGTGTACATTTTTAAACACGCCTTACTTTTCCTGAGGACAGTCTATTATTTCTCTCTAGGTGGTTGCTGGTGATGTTGCAGATAGAAGCAGGCGTGGCAGGAGGGAGCATGAGCTTTCCAGTGGAACATGTGACAGCAGGGGCCTGCTCCAGGTAAACGGAGGACGCACAAAAGGGCCTTTGCCAGGCCAGTAAAAAGCTTGAGCTCAAGAAGGGTGCAACTTTCACACTGTGCTTTCTTTTCCCTCCAGCACAGTCTTCTACTTTCAGGCACACTGGTCTAGAATGTGCTGCTTACATTTTTCAGGAGCTTTTATAATTTTTGCAGAAAATAATCTCAAACTAACTAAGTCCATAGCAAAATCTTATTGTGAATGGGGGCTTTGTTCTGGGAGACTATTTTTGAAAATGGCAGGTTATCAGTTAGCCATTGCATAAAAGGCTGAAACAAGAATTTGTTCATATGCCTTTGTTTCAGCATATAAATTCCTTCAACCCCTCACCCCAGTTTCTCCAATACTTAGAGCTCTTCAAGTCCTCCTGGCAGGTGGACTATATAATGTTATAGTGGCAAACCTGGAAAGTTTTACCAATTTATTCCACCCAACAATGTGGTTCATTGCATGTATTTTTATTAGATCCCCATTTTTCCAGTTTCTTTAAGAGCATTTCAATCTTTCAGTGGCTTTTTTTCTTCCCCTATCCATCAGGGAGTGAAATCGTGTGTCCACAGAATGTAAATAACAGCTGTTTCTACTCAATTTGCATTTATATGCTTAGCACTTAAAAATAACTTATTTCTAGAGGCTTTCACAATCTATTCAGAATTTCTTTTTAGTCAGAGGTACGAGTGAGATGTTAATGAAATCCCTTTGGACTGGCTGATCAAAAAGGCACAGCAACAACAATGAAATTCCGCAAATGACTGATCAGTTATGCTTCTGAGTTATACTTCAGCACTTGACTGAAGTGTGTCTTTTAATGTCCTTGGGCATTTTAAGATCAGTTCCTTGGGCTGCTCTAAGGGGGCAAAATATGCCAGGTAAGGAGATTAATTGTTAAAAAAAATCTGTGCTGAACTGGTAGTGTATTTCTAGCAAAATTAATTTATCATACAAGTACAACTGAACAGGAAAAAAAAACCCCAAAAACAAAACAACACTTGGCAAGCTATTTAAAGGGAACAGCATATTTGCCAGTGTCACAGATCTTTGAATAAACAAACCCCTTATGCCCTGAGAATAACTGAAAAACAGCTCTTTGGTTTTTATACCAGTGTTTTCTTCTGTTGACATTTCATGAACCCTAAAGTGGATACACATTTTTATTTAATAATGCCTAAATGAAGATTTTAAGAATTATGTCCAATTACTGTGGGGTTTTCTCCTCCAGAAAACTTCAGAAGCCTTTCACCTCATTATTTTGCCAAGTGTCTCAACTCGAACCATTTCTTTAGATTTCTTTGATCCTCTGAAGACTGGAAATTACAGAACAATGACATTTAGTGACCTCTGGTATGGTTCATTTACTCCAACGTTGCCTGTGTAAGAAGATGCTTGCTCCTAAATCTGGATTTTGTTTGGTACTACAGAAATGCACTTTCTTCTCTGCATATTTTGTTTATTCAGAAGAAAAATCCTTTTATTTTTACAGGAGTCTCAGCTGGGGCATCTCTAAACTAGACTGGAGAATCTTAATGACTCAAAATGTTTAGAGAAGACTAATTACACGTGTGAGTTGCCATTTTTTTGTATCTGTATAAGCCTGTGCCAGACTGATTCAGAGCTGGTACTCTGAACAGACAAAGGTAATCTAAGATCAGGTCATCTCTAAAAATGCTGTGGGTTCACACTACTTGATTTCGCAGGGCAAGCTTGTACTTCTGAATTTAAAAAAAAGTCCCTGATGTCAAGAAAGACTTATGCTGGGAATGTAAGAGGAATATATATGGCTTATATTCACACTAGCTGGGCTCATTCCCTCTAGAGCAGACTCCCATATTCACATCCCACAGTCCTCCTTGGACTCTTTCTGGTGCTCCTCTAGACCCAACATGCAATTCTGATTTTTCTGTGTTATCTTTCAGAAGTGTTTGAAATGATGTGAAACTGTCCTGCAGCCTGTGAGAAGGGTGCTTTCCCAGCATCAGAGTGAGGGTTTGTGTTGTATATTCTGGGATGCAGTAAGGTTTGAGGGCACAGCCAGCTTGGGTGGTTTAGAAGAGCACATTGTGTGAAGTCAAGCAAGATGTGCTCTTGGGAGTGGTGCTTGGTGCAGACTGTCCCTGCAGCAGTGGGAAGTCATTGCTTTCACCAGGGCTTGTGGAACGGGGGGAGACCATGAGGGGCTGTGGGAGCAGCAGCAGGGGCCTGAGCTGGCTCCCAGACTGCCACAGTAACAACGTGTCCAGTGGGATCCTGAGCATCTCTCTGCTGCGGGGGCCACCTCGGGTGCGGCAAAGCCCAGGGTCCAGCTGCCAGAGTTACACAGGTATTTTCACTGCAGAATAAATGCATCAGTGGTAAAGAAATACGAGGCTTTTCCTGCATCATTTCCACAAAGCCATGAGTTAAAATCTTGGTCATATGGAAACAAAACACTCACCCAGTTCTAACAATTCAAGCTTTTGTCCTTGGACTGGACAAGGCCTGGCTAGGCACTGCATAGTACTAACCACTGCTGCTCCTCTCTTCACAGGCCACTGTGTCACCTTTCAGCCTTACCAGTGGCCGCTTTGGGCTCACTTCAAATATGGCCATAAAAAGTCAATGAATTGTAACCCCATGCAGCCAACACACAGCGTGTTTCTTTCAGTAATTCAATATAAATATATGCTCTAGAAAGGAAATTTCTTTGTCATTTTTCTTACCTCTGCTTATGGTGTATTTCCCATGAATTTTATTTGCACTGTGCTTCTACTCTGGATAGGAAATCCATTTTTCTTAATCCAGTTCTAAATTTTGTGGAACTTGCTAGCACTCTGTTACTCCATCACTAATGCTGGGATTTTAACTGTAGGAAAAATGGCATGGGGGAAAGGAAATTCTGTAAACATCTATTCTTGGAAAATAACAAGTGAACCCATACTGAAACCCGTCAGTATTAAAAATTACAAAATAAATTTTAAAAAGGATGTGAAGCCTTATGTTATGTATACCAACCAACTGAATTTGAACTAGTTAAGTGTCAAGGAAGTTTTTTCCCTAGCATTTATTTATTATTCAATAGAAATAATCAGTCTGTCTTAACTAAAGCAGAGGTGAATACCACTCCTGCAGCACAGCTCTGGTGCAATGTAACTCCTACAGACACCGACTCCAGAAAAACTGTACTTAGCATATTATTTGTTTAAATAAATAAAACATATTTGAATGAGAAACTAGCAGTGTTTAAGACAAGAAACTTCAGCAGTGTTTAAAAAACTTAGTGCTAATGACTAGGAGTGTTTAAGAAACACTAATCTTTGCATGAAACTATTAAGCTCTGTTTTGTTACCACTAGTGAGTAGGAAATTCATGTTTGTACAGGAGGGTCATGCTTCAATAGTTTAATCTTTTACCTAGGTTAATTTTTATTCAGCATGGTAACGGCTTATTGCAATAACTTTTCACTGTTCATTTAATTTTCTCTGCTACTTTCATGGTCAACATTTTATTAGTTTTAGCAGAAGAGATGCTAAAAAACACTTCTTCCAGATTTTTTTTTAATCATCTCACATTTTTCTGGTATGGAGATCCTTTTGCTGAGGAATTGTAAACTTTGGTAGCAGTCAAAACTGGTCTTATTTAAAAAGGTAAACTGCCTCTGACCTGAAACTGTTTTTCATCTTGACAAGCAGTAAAGCTGAATATAAGCACATTTTTTCTGTATTTATATTTCATAAAGACCAGCTGGCAAAGCTTCTTAGTTCTATTGGCTGTTCCAACATCTTGTGTTGTCTCTACACAACGAAAAACTTTGTGATACATTTTCACTTCTCACCTACATCACGATCCTTAATAAAGTGGCATGCCAGGCCATAAACTTCTACTTCTCCAGAAGCCATGAGATGCAAAATTGCTGACCAAACATGCTGTTTACTTCATGCAGCTTCCACATACCTTCCACTGTTTGATCTGCAGTGTTCCAACAGCTGTAGTTATACACAGTAGAACAAACATTCTGTGCCAATTGTATTTAAAGTTTCAGGTAATTCTGTGCAAATTGCCCTGCAAATCATAATTTATCATGTTCATTTTTGTAGAAGTACCATAAGATAACAGTTGAAATCATAGGCTCATATTATAAGAGGTATCAGAAAGATACATAAATAACAATCTTTTTCTCCAAACAGTATTATTTTTAGCATTAGAGGGTTGATTAAATACCAGGAGGTGAGATTAAAATCCCATACACGATGTACATTTACAAATTAAATGTGTGTGAATTATTCTATACAGAAAATCAAGAGCTCCTATGAACAGACTACATGCTATTGAAGGCTAGCAGAACCACCAAAAAGAGTTTTATCTGAATTTTAAGAGGAGTATTTTGCATAGGTGTGCTCCTAAACAAACAACAACAACAACAAAAACAAACAGCAACAACAAAAAAAACACACCAAAAAAAAAAGAGAGAGAGAGAGGGAAAGCCCCCAGTATAGATATCTGAATCTCATCTTCATCCTCCCTTCACAGAAAAGGAAAATGCATCTCCAGGGAAAAATTGTGTGACATATTCTAGACAATAAAATGTTAAAATAAGATCAACTGCCTTGTGCGTGTACTTTTTCTGTGCCAACTGACCATAAGGGGAGCCTGTGAAGATTAACTCAGGTTTAGATGTCTAATTAGCATCTGTCTCCATCTTGGAGATAACCCCAACTTTTACGTATTGTAGGTACACAATTTGTTGCTTTATACTGGTGACTAGTGGGTTTGCTCTAGGTCAATTTTGTTATATTGTAGCATTAAAATAAAATATACATCATCTATTACAGATGAGGAATACAGTCTACATCTATTCAATCTCTCCATTTTATAACTTTGTTGTGGCTTTGAGGATGGAATGAGCATGTGAGAAATTACAGCAGAGAGGCTGTTAAAATTCATAAAGACCAGAGTAAATGAGAAATGTAGAGCTGGCTTTAACATGCAGTACTGTGACTTAAAATGAACTGCCACGATTTATTCTGGTACAGCATAATTGGGACATGACAGATGAAGTTCAGACCTATTAAAACAGCAGCAAGAGAGAAGTTCCCTATAGAACTGAATAGCTGGAGAGGGGAGGGGGAGAGAGGGATGGAGAGTGGGTAACTGCTGCATTCACTGTAGTCACGGGGAAGTGAAACAAAGTCATGACAGTTGTCACATGAATCCCATTACGGCCCCACTGTCGACTCACTTTTTTCCCCAAACTGGGAGGGTGGAGCTTTTTTTTTTTTTGTCTCGAGACAGCTTACAAAAGTTAAAGCAAACAGGCAAAAAAATCTTTGACTCTTTAAATCCGAGGCCTTTGGGAGCTGCTAGAGAGCTCCTTTTCCAGCAGTACTCCCGAGTGTAGCTCATGGAGCAGCCCACGGCCGCCTGTCGGGGTCAAGCTGCCCGCAGAGCCCGGCCCCCGGTCCCGGTCCGGCCCCGTGCAGTGCTGCCTCCCGGTGGTGCCACACACAACCTGCACAGCAGCTCCCGCCAAGCACACCGAAGGCTAACACCCGACTTAAAAGCATCCGTTTTGTTTTAATTTGCGGATAATTAGACGAGGGGAAAGAATTCTTTTCACTAAGGCACCAAGATAAATTGAATTGCGATTCAAATGGTCCGAATTCCTCTTCGGGAGCACTGGAACAGGCTGCCCAGACAGTCTGTGGAGCCTCCCCCACTGTAGACATTCCACACGCACCTGGCTGTGCTCCTGTCACCGGCTCCAGGTGACCCTGCCCTGGCAGAGGAATTGGACAATACGATCCAAACTTAACAATTCTGTGATCCTGTGAATTAAGGGCAAAATTTTTGATACTTGACTGAAACAGAGTTTTCTAACGGCACGCAGGGCACGGAAGGCCAGAGGAGACTTTCAGCGAGACATTTAAAAATCCCTCAGTAAGATGTACCCAACTGTATACTATCCCCAGCAAGGAGCCTAAGATGGTCCGAAACACTAAATAGCTCCTAGATACAAAGCAAATGGCTAAGTGCCCGAAATTGGATACAAAGTGCCAGAATGGACTTAACATGCCGAATTTTATGCAACTTAAGTTTTCAATTACAAAGAACAAGAGCAACAGAAAACAGAAACCCCAAGCTCACTTTCAAAAGGATTTTTTTTTTGCATAGAAGGAGAACAATAATCAAGTGGATGAATTCTGAATTCTGAGTTTTCAAATGAAGAGACGCAAAGCCAGTTGTTTGAGTCCTAGAAAACCAAGAAGAGAGCTTCAGATTACTACTGTGAGAGTAGTATTTTAATTGTATCATGTCTCAGGTAACCCAGGAAAAAGATTTAGTAAAAGAAAAGTAAGACTGAAAGCAGCACACAATGCAGGGAAAGATTTTAAAACATCAGTGTTATGAATTAATAACAAAAGGGGACAGAGTACATGTAGTGAACATGTGTTTTAGACAGTTTCCAGCAACTGGTCAGAAGAGGAAGTACTTTAAAGATAACAGCCAAGCACATAGATTTTTAGCTCTCAAAATGCCTGAAAAGCATCCAAAACTGTTTGGGAAACATTGTGAAATCCAGTATTTCCACAGTGATTATGGATGTTTGATCGCACACTGGGTTTGACAGGCAAGAACAGACGAATGTCATAACAGAAGGTTTCTTCGTAAAGCAAAATTTCTTATCAGCATTAGGCAGCAGTAAGCAAAAATATGGCAGAAAGAATGGGGGAAAATAATTGTAAGTTTAAATTGGTCCAAGGATATCTTTTCTTACACTGGAGTGAAGTCAAATGGTGACAAATTAGGTCTCAGCTTTCCGAAAAAAAAAAAAGGGGACTCAATTTTATGCATTGGAACATACCAAACACTACATGAGATGTAAGCTCACATATGCATCAGAGTCAGTATCAGGCACCACAAATTGATGAAAATACCAAAATTTTTTGTATTGCAAATTGCTACAATCTATTTAAAAAGTTATGTTCCAGGCAGAAAAAGCCACTATTATGTTCATGCAATTGAACTTGCAGAGTTAAGCATCCATCCTTTGCAGAGATCCCACAGACATTCCTTCACAACAGACATTTGTTTTGTGAGCAACACATCATTAATAGGGAGCCAAAATCACTTGGCTGATGTCAGATTGAGCATGGACTCTGATATCTTATGAGCACAACAGAGAGAAGGAGCAAAAGGATTTCATGCTTTGTCATGGTAAACCATTATCAGCTACTCACCATTCCGAGTTAAAAATGCACTGGCACTAGTTTGATGTAAAAATTTCCACAAGTATTTAAAGGCAGTCTTTTTACACACATCCAACACTGCTTTTTTTCACAATTAAAGGATATTCAAGAGAAAAAAGGTTATTTAGTAATATCTTTAGAAACTAACAGTTTCTCAACTGAGAAGATGAGCGGTACTCAGCTTCTAGTAAAATCTGTAGAAAACGCACGCTGGCAAAATGACACCAGACTAATAGAAGAAACAAACCCCTTCCTGGGCTATCCAAATTGCTTTGGAAGGGAAATGCAATAAAAATATATGACATACATGAGATATTTTCTGATTATTTAGAAGGATCTGCTAAGGAGGCTTTATGAAGTCAACTGCGATCTCTGCAGCAGCACAATGTTCCAAGCTAGCTCTTTCTATCAGAGGGCAGATGCTTAAAACTGTAGACTGGAACAGAGAGCTTTTTCCTTTTCCTGAAGGAAAAAAATGCTAGATGACAGACTATTACAAGAGGAAGAACATTTAAGCACTACAAAATGCTAAAGCAATGAAGTAGAATCAGACCAAGTTTTTTTAATTTAAAGCATTTTAAGTAATAAAGGGTCAATCCTTCCTCCTTGGTAAGCTACAAATAGCAGTGATTACCTTGCTGATGTAAACAACTTCTACTGTGTTACACCTATTCCAATGTATGTATCAACACTGTATCCTCACTGAGTGGTAGTTGGGCTAGGATTAAACAAACAAAAAAAAGCCCCCACAAACCACAAATGCACACAGAAGTTCTCAGATATTTGAGAATGCTGGATGATTTAGAAGGGCAAGTTACTGCACCTTGGATGCTAAAAATTAACCAAATTGCCCAGTTTTCAGTACACAACAATAGGCTTAAATACAATCACTTGACTAATGTAGAATTAAACATGGAACCAGGTATCTTGCAAGTGTAACAGAAGGAAAACGATATAATTGTTTTCACAAATACCTCATATAATATTTTTCATAAATAGTATTTCATTAATACTTCAGTATTCAAGCTCACCTGCATTTCAGTTACTAGATTCATAAAGGAAAAAAACAATACTATTCCCATCAAAACCACCAAACCCTAACATGTCCATTTCTAGACTTCCCATTTTGACACAAGACTTCTACGGATTCACTTGACAATGATAAGCCTCTGAGTTTAATCAGAGCACTCCATCTCTGTTACATCCTGTCCTAAGACCAGTCCATTTGCTGACCAGGAATGCACAACTGCCTTCACTAACTCCCTGTTTCCTCAGTGCCATTTCATTGTTTTTAGTAGAAAATAGCAGTCAAAACAAGTTAAGCATGTTCTGTTATGGCCAAACATGTCACTTGCTGTAACTTTTATTTCCAATCAAGATTAACAGCAAAGTCCTGATGAACGAGAAGTTATCTTCATTATCGATCTTTAGGAGGATTAGGATTCTTGCGTCTTCTATGATACCTAAAAGAAAAAAAAAGGCTACAGTGAGTGCAAGCTGTGGATAGCCTTTATTTTCCTGGTATTTCTGCCCCCAGTGAGTGATCTGAGGTTACACAAGGAAGTGAAATACAAGATACACAAGCACAATCCATCACCACTTATTAGATGTCATCTCTGTTGTTTGTGGAGTTACATAATGCTACTCATTTCTATTGCTACATCTGCCACAAGCACGCAATAATCCAATCAGTTTTACAGCTGAATAGGCATAAAGGCTGCTGCTTATTCTTAATCCTTTGTGTGAAGTTAGTTTTATTACATGGTCGGCCTTCCCTTTGGCTAAAATAATTGCTATAGAACAAAAGTATTCAAAGGAGTTGTGCCAGGCTATATGTTAAATAGCATAATATTTTGCAGAAAAACTAAAATAAAATTCTTCAGAACAAAAAATGATCCATACTTCCCTCTTAATTATGCATGCTAAACAAGGCTGTCTGATCTTTGTTAAAGTGACACCCTTTGGTCATAAAAGTCCTACCACTCCATTCCTTATATCTACTCCCAAAGCACATTAATAAAAAGTATTCTGTGGACAACAACAACAAAAAAAATAGTCTCCATAGCTATAAAATCAGCAGCTATCGAAAGATGGTGTAACATGGAGTGGAAGGGAGTAACACACACCAGAATGCTGCTTGTTTTCATTAGTATATCTGAATGTACAGAGTTCTTCTTTAAGCTCAGCCATGTCTATGTGCACCTCTCCTCAATTTCTGAATACAAGGCACACCAAAGTGTACTTTTCACCATTCCAAATGAAAAACCTCTACTACTCTTAAGTCTGCGAATCATCCCACTGAGGTTGCTAAGGAATAGGCAATGCATATTTCCAAGCTGTATTTGGTTATGTCCATTGAGGGTATTTTACATACTAGATTCTGTTATGGAACTTCAGTAAAAGGCCCGAAGCAGTAGCTAACTGGATGTATGAGAAATTTCTACACTGTCACATATTTCCCAAAAAAAAGGTGGCAAAGTCTACCAAAGGAGCAGTGTTAAAAAAACCCCCTCATTAAATACAGCCTTCCATTTACCCAACACTGCACTGAAAATTTTACATAGCAGCCCAAATGCTAGAGGTATTGATGCCTTGTATTTTAACTTTTATATTTCTTAAATCTTGTCGTACTTAGTGTGTGTAACTCTGAAGTGCTTTGTAACCTGTTAGCTGCTCTCTTGGGCAGCGATAGACATA
Organism: Picathartes gymnocephalus; assembly: GCA_013390045.1. Taxonomy (NCBI): domain Eukaryota; kingdom Metazoa; phylum Chordata; class Aves; order Passeriformes; family Picathartidae; genus Picathartes; species Picathartes gymnocephalus. Next base: position 75,655 of record WEKY01049487.1, read on the forward strand.
ACAGCCCTCTCCAGGCCTGCTCTCCAAGGACACTTGGACGGTCCTAAGCCCAGAAAGTGTAAACCAACAGCTAAAGAAAGCGGGGGCAAGCTGGAGAGAATTACATCAGTAGCTAAAGTTTTAATTGGTGAATTTATGTTAATATGCTAATGGACCAGAACCTATAACTGTGACAAGAACTCATGACTGGTCGTCCATCTTGGGGTCCATCTTGGGTCTGGTAGCCCAGGGTGTGCTCCCCAGGGTGTGCCTTTGAAGGCCTTCAAATAAATATTCACTTTTATTCTCTTACTCCTGTCTAGTCTCTGTTTCCAGGTAGCCAATTCAGGCATCAGTATCTTGTCTCACATGACTCATCCTACGTTGAATCTAGTCATTAAATTATTTCTGTACTTCCCTTTACTTCCAAAAGGAACAAACAAATTGAAAGGAAAATACTTACTGTCCCACAGGATACCAGCGATGTTTTGTTGTATAAAACATTTTGCTGAGCTCTTCAATTGTAGGACCTCTACTGTTCTTTAGCTCTGTTTCATTCAATCTGGATTTCAAAACCTGATCAAGGTTTTCTTCTTTATTATTCACTGGATCTGGCCGTGGTATGGGCTAGCAAAACAGTAATGTATATTTATGTCCCATTTCTCCTTTTTTTATTTAATTGAGAAAGTCAAAAAGCCAAGCTACATAAGAGGAAGCTGTAATGGTATCTAACAGCTGAAACCAAAAAAACACAGAAAAATGCCTGTAATTGAACTGCCTATTTATTGTCCCCACCTGCCCATCTCAAATGAAACCACACCACTGTGGAACAGATGTCTAGACACATCTCTTTACCCTAGGTGCTACAGCTGTTGACCCTACCCCTAAAACCAGCGTTCCTGTACTCATTATTGCAGATCTCAACTGGCTGAATCATCAGCTTCAGTTCTACTAACACAAAAGTATCCATACTATTCCTAGTCAGAATTTTATTCATAGCAACCATCATCACTGCTAAAAATCTTTTAGAGGACATGTACATTTGAGAAGAATGTCACTTCCTAATGTTTTATGCAACAGGTAACACCAAGTTGTTTTCAATTGGAAATGTAACTACTACCACTATCACAAATATTTTTCCTTGTTTTCGTCTTTTACATCAGTTTTTCTTGAGGCACATGCAAGTGATAGATTTAAAAATACTGCTATGTAATTTGCAGGCAGAAAGTGCTAAAATGGTTTAGGTTTCAATGGAGAATTTTCACATTGGGTACTTCAGCAACACAGCTACATGGTGCACTATTTTACTAGTACATGAGAACTGGAAATTCAAACAAAAAGTGTACACTAGAAAAAATTATCTAGATGTTAAACCACAACACTAGATTTACTTTTGTCAATGTGAAGAATACACTGAAAGTACTACTGATAGATAAAAATCAATATTTAAAGTTCTTTGTGGCTCTTATGAACTCAGTGCTGAATGGAATTTAAGGTTTGAGTTGAAAACAGTAGCAGCAGTATTTCTTTGTATTCTCTTGCCCAGTAGGACATGTGAACCACAACCTGCATTCCAATCATCCTGACAGTATCCTCATAGATGGACACTATTTTCTCTGCAGTGCATGTGTTTTAGTGCCTTGTTTAATTCCACTAGAGTTACTGTATGCTGTGATATCTGAGCTTTTCTCACTCTGCAACCTTCCCCAATTCAACTAAGATTAAATTCCTCCTTGTGGCAGCAGCTACATTCATCAGTAATTTACTTCACAGATGTGCTAATCACATACTAAAAGAAGTATTTCAAATTAAAAAAGATGCCCTGAAGACACAAACCTATGAACTACTACATGCCTTTACAAGAGTAAGAAATATAAATGTACACACATGGACATACTTTTGTATGCTCATATGGAATCTCAAGTGAAGGGTGGTAGCAGACAATTGTCTTCAAATCAGATGTCACTGCAAGTTCCACTTTGCTATAAAAATAAAAAAAACACCTCGTAACTTGTGGAAGTACTGAACAACTGAGCAGCCCAAGTCCCAAAGAAAACTGGATTTGACCCTGCATTTATGAATCCTTAATAACCTTCTATAAAATAAGAGTCATAAATATTTGCTCCAAAGTTGCAATTTTTTGTTTCCTCAGTCATCTTCCTTTTTCTTTTTGGATGGAGAAGAAAAAAGGGCTAAAATAAATTATTAAAATGGCTTGAAATATGGGTTGGAAAAAAATCTTAAACACTTAAATAGTTGCATATAGAACTCTAAACAGATGGGAATCATGATATCTAGGACAACATGCCTTTAGAAGATGTATGGCATCTGCAATGAAAGAACAGGAAACAAAGCTCTGTTTGCGGTTCCAACTTTTGTATTAGGTAAAAAATTATGAACAAGAAGTCCTACTGAGACTTTCCCTGTGAGAATATAACTCTTCTCACCTTGCTTCCCCTTCCCATGAGACATTAAGCTTCCTAAAACCGTGGATTACATGGATTCAGTGTTTCTCACTATATTTGTATCATCTTTTCCCATTTCTACACAGGTTTCCCATGCAGCAGCACAAAAATACCTGGACTTTGTCTTAACAACAAGCATCAATGGAAATTACTATTCTAAGCTAATTTTGCTCTTCCATAAACAAAACTGCAGAGGTATTGGGGGTCATCAACATGTTTAGAATGAGTCCTGCGTGACTTTTCGTTACATTTTCTGAAACATTAACTTCACAAGCATTACTATCAGAGACAGTACTTCAGCTAAAATTATGACATATATCCAATATTAGCAATAGATGTGTTTGATACCATTATATGACAATTTCATGACAGAGAGAGTAGCTCTGGAAAAAACATCACACGAAAAGGCCACACATCAAAGCACGTTTACATACCAGTTGTAGTCTTCAGGGAGAACTGAGTATGTCGATTTATGGCAAACATGATACACAGCTCCATCTGCAATAAAAACTCAAGTAAAGAACTCTGACGTAAAAACAAGCAAAGCTGTGCCCAATTTAAGAATATTTACATTTTCAATTTTCATTCTGTTTCAAGTCTTAATCAGGGATTATAATCATATCAAGTTTCAGAGTAACAAAACCCAAATACTGTCTAAATAGTAGTTCATTTTAGTACACAGCTTTCTAGTAGTGCAATCAAAAAACCACAGTATGCAGGCAGCTATGACCTATATTTACCTAGTTGTATTGTTTTCCTGAGAAAAATCACTATATGAACAAAATACCTATAGAATTCACCATTAGGAAATATCCTTTATATATACAAAGAACATGACCTTATGACTTAGAGGTAGGATCATAATTTCATTCATAGCAATATTTATTACAAAAACCAAAAGGAGGGGCTCTGACTGCATATGTAGAGAGGTGTTTTCCTCATGAGGACAGCCAACTAGGGGGACTGAGACCCAGGCAGGTTTGTGAGGTCTCTGTCCTTGGAGATTTCAAAGACCCAGCAAGCCCTGAGCAACCCAATATGACTGCAGAGCTGACCCAGCTTTGAGCAGGAGCTTGGACCACAGACCACTCAAAGTCCCTTCCCCATGGTTTGATTCCCAGTTTTTTACAGAATCATAGAATTATTTAGGTTGGAAAAGACTTTTAAGATCATAGAGTCCAAACACACGCCTAATGTAAGGTGTTCAATAGCCCCTGACACATGAATCATCCTGCAGGCACTGCCTTCCACAGCAATGCAGGTATGCACGCCTAAGGCAGGCCTGGGACATGCCTGGAGTCGACTTCCACCAGGAACACCCTTCCTTTATTGCCGGAACCTGACAAAATTCCACATGGAAGTTTCTGTGTCCAGTGAAGCTTTTTCAACAACTACACTTTTAGAACAGAATTATGATCACAAGAAACAAGTCTTCACATGTTCTGAGCTTTCTTTTATGTCATAAAAAAGTTTCAACTTTATCTGACATTATTTTATTTAGACCATCTTTAAATACAAATAGAATTCTTCACGGCTGGTCATAGCAGAGGGAAAGAGCATTCATTGAATCAAGACTGCAAAGGCTGAAAAAACCAAGAAGAAACTTTTGTGTAGCTATTTTCCTCTCAGAAATATTTTAGATGCAAATTCTTAAATTCAGAATCACTGTTAGCACTTCCACTCTTCAGTTCCTCTAATTAAACTATTCTTAGTTACTAGGAAGTTGAGTTCTGGAAAACTGCAACTGGTTTGTATTTCTTCCTAAAATTTCTTTTCCTTTCTTGCTCACTTACCTCTAAAATGTAACATGTCTATTCTCCATTACTGTCTTTTCTGCCACCTTTACTATTTCCCCATGTCTTTCTATTGACATCTAAAACATGGACAAAAATCTAAGAAATAGTACTGCCTGTTTCTACTTGTTCTCTGTTTATGTTAAGTAATGAGATTTTACTGTAGCCTTTTCTAATCACTGTTTCTAAGTCTGAAAAAATAAATTTAAATCCTCAATGATAATCAGTGGTAAGAGGGGTAGTATTTACAAGCTAATCAATAAATCTGAGGAGCATCCTATGTGGACCATGAAAGTTTTAAAAGCAAAAAAAAAAGAAAAAACAAATTTAAAAAAAAAAGAAAAAACAAATAGACATCCTTTAGATTATTATTAGAATAGACCACAGACTAACTGACTTGATTCTTTTCAAATAGAAAAATCATTTCCATACTTCCATTACTTTAAACAGTACAGGAAAGAGGCTCTCAAGGAACAAATTCTAATATAAGACTTCCACAATTTCATCACTACTTACTCTGCAGTGGGACCTGCTTGCAGGCTGCTACTGAACGCATCCAAAAGAGGCTGGACCATGCAGTTCTAAGTGATATTGCCATGCTGACAGCAGAGAGGAAACCAGTCCTGGACAAGATGGAACTCAAAGAGACATGTAGCCTTTTTCTCTGCAGAACACCCTCTGAAAGAAATCAGTTTCATAACTATTCAGGAGACTAACAATTAAATTTCTTGAATATCTTAAGGAAAAATAAAATTTGTGCAACATAATTCTTCACTGTTAATTGTTTAGAATTCCTTATCACTTAAGACAATGGCACCTGTCTCCCTAACAGTCAAAAGTAGTACAAGACTTTATTTACTGAGAGGTAGTCTTTGAACGTTCAACTTTTAAAAAAAGGTTCCATGCCTGTGTCTTCTTACAGGTTTTTCTACTGGTACTCACCCACCTAAAATTTGCATCCTTCCTTCTGCGCATTCCATAAAATTATTCGTAAAATATGCATTTCTTGTTCACAATGTAAATATCATCACCCAGTACAAAAATAGAAGTACTTATAAGCTACACTTGCTGTCGTTAAAAAACTCTCTAAATGCAGTTAATTGGTTTCATCCATCTCAAAAGCAATACACCTAAAAACTTAGAAACACCATTTAGAATACTTTAAATGTTACCCAAAGTTCACAGAAGCAGAAAGACATCTTATGTTTTCATTGTCTACTGAAAAAAAATTTGCTTTAAATAGAAACTTACAATGAAACCTAGAAAAACGTAACTGGAAACAGTTTAAGGACATATACATTAAAAAAAGAAACAAGAGCCCTTTAAAAGTACTTCACATTTTGTGCTTCAAAACATCACCAGAAATGTGCATTTTCTAATTTCAACATATAATTATTCAGCATTATTTTTATCTGTGCCAACGCTGCTGAAGTTAGGGGAACACCAACACCTACAGACCTGCTCATATCCTGCGCCCTCGAAAGCTTATTAACAAAAAGGGTGCGAGGAACGCGGCAGATCTCAGTTCAAGGAGAGGGGTGAGGCACTAGCCCGTTCCCGGCCGCACTGCGAGACCCACTCCAGTTTAAATGGGAACAGTCCCAACCCCGAGACAGCGCACAGGAAACTCCAACGCGTGTGCCAGCAACACGCGGGAACACGAAACCTGAGGCTTAGAATTAAAGAAGATATGTAGCTTAAAAAAAAAAAAAAATCACTAATCCGTCAAAGCAAGCAAAAGAGTACCCGTTATAGAAGTCCTGAGCGCGCCCCACAGGGTTCAGCCCCTGCGAAAGTACGCGGAGTCTCCGGCCTTGCCCCGCGCTCCCCGGCGGGCACCGCCCGCACCGCACCAGCCGCGCTGGCGGAAACGGCTCCGCGCGCGCCTTCCGGCTCCGGCGGCGGCCCGGCCCGCGGCACGCCGGGACTCGTAGTACGGGCGGCGAGGGGGCACCAGCACCGCCTCCGCCCACCTCCCCTTCCGTCCCCAGCGCTGCTCCGGCACCGGCGACAAACCCTGAGCAGCTTCATAATAATGTGGTGGCAGGAAGAGCTAGGCCAGGCCGGGCCAGGGGAGCGAGCGGACACAGAAGCACAGGTTCACGGAATCAGTCAAGACCGCTGAGATCATTCGGACCCATCTACACCTTGACACCTAGACCAAGGCAGAAAGTGCCACGTCCGGTCATTTCTTGAACACTTCCAGTGACGGTCACTCCACCATCTCCCTGGGGAGCCTGTTCCAATGTTTTAACAGTCGTTCCTGTGGGAGAATTCTTCGTGACGTCCAACCTGAACCTCCCCTGGCTTGAGGCCCCTTGCTCTTGTGCTCTTGTCCGCAAAACCCCAGATTCATTACCTGGTGTGCAACAAGCCAATAATTAGCCAGTTGTTGTGTGGACAACACTGTCTCGTGTTCTCCAACCCCCACCTTATTACAACCTCTTTTCAGGTAGTTGTAGAGAATGATGAGGTCCCCCTGAGCCTCCTCCAGGCTAAACACCCCCAGCTCCCTCAGCTGCTCCTCACAGGATTTACCCTCTAGACCATTGGCCAAACACTCACAGCTCATTCTTGATGCTCTGGTGGTCCCCGTGCTGGGGGGGTTTTGGGAGCTCAAACCCACAGGGGAGGCACTGAGGCAATGCCGGCACTGGCAGCAGCTGTTCAGCTGAGGAAGAGGGCACAACGCCCCAGCAACAGGCAGCAGTGCACCTGCTGGTCCTGGGAACGTGCCAGCGTGCCATAGTCTTATATTAGCTGCAAAATAACCCCCTCTAATCCCATAATTCAAAGGGACATCTCTGACATTATTGGTTATTTCACGAGCTTGCAAGCATAGCTGGCTTGGTTTGCAGGTTAAATTACACAGTGGCTGCAGCAGCTTCCTCTGTTCAGCCTGACAGATTTTCACAGTACCTGTAATACTCTTCCACGGGGAAGGCCTGGATTTTATGTAGATGAAATAGCATGTTTCCAATATTCAAGGCATACAGAAAACTGACCTGAATGTCCCAGGCACCCTGCTGCTCTGGGGCTACTTCTTTCATAGACTGAGTCACAAAACGTTTCAAAGACAAGGTTATATTTACACAACATTGATGAAAGACAAGAAGAAAAGACAAAAATCAATGGTCTGACCTGCTGGTCTAGTATCTGAAATGGCTCCACCACTTCAGGCTTTTACACATCCATGAAGCCTCTAAGTCACATCAGCAAACTGTGTCTCCATTCCTGTCATAGCATTACCCTTTTGGACACTCTAGGACAGTGTCACCTGAAAGGCTGCAACCTCTTCCACATATCTTCCAATGATCGCATCTTTTCTGGTCATTGGCTCCAGTACTGCAATTTCATGCTGTTGTCAGTGAAAGCTTCACAATTTCAGTGATGTTTAACTTTGGTCTGGAGTTGCAGAGTTGCAGAGTTACACTGATAACTTCCAGCAGTATAGCAGAAGTATAGCCAGAAATCACTAGTCAAGAGCTGATCACTCCCAGTTGCAGTGACAAAAGTTTCTTCTTGAAAGAGTATTTTTCTATACAATGTAAGATGGAAGACATCCATTTCAGGGCTCCTTGCAATATTGGATTCATTATACCAAAGCAAAGGGGGCAGAGATGGGCCAAAATATTTTACATGCTACTTAGAGAGATCCAACCAAGGTGAGAAATCACAGCTCTACTACAAGGCTCCTCCAGATTTGTGGAGATAAACTTACTTTGTCATTCCAACAGGTTTCTGTGTGCAGATACAGAGGCGTCTGATGTGGGCTCATGCACCAAACAGAAGCAACCCAGTTCTATATATTTTCTGCTGTGTAGCATTGCATGATTCCCACAAGGAAATCCTTGTACTAGGATGAGGGCAGCATCCTATACAGTCAATCAATCATCCAATACAAGCAAGACAGTGGTTCTACTGATGGTCAAAAAACACTTTGAGGATTTTAAACTCTAGGACAGTGCTGAAAAAATAAAATGGTGATAAACTGTGTGAAACAAGTGAACTCTGGAAATTAAAAGAAAGGAATGAATCTTCATTTAAAGAGTGAGTTTCAGGAATATCTTGTCCATAGGCATAGTGGGGATAAACAGAGTTATTTCAAATTCACTCTTGCCAGGAGCAGTTTGTGACAACGTGGGAACTGCTCAGGATTCTTGACGTATTCCTGGTCAGCTGCAGTGTGACACGCATGTATGCAAATGCAATGTGTGCTACTTGTGTGTGTGTATGAACCTCTGACAAGCACATTAGGCCTTGATTTCCTTCCTAGGAAATACTAAGTAAAATTAAGGCTTCTCTGACTTTTTATGAAGATGCTTATGAATCACTTGTCATAGCTTCTTTAAAAGATTGCCTGAACTCAGGGACAATGATGACAGTTGTTGACACCTCTGATTCATAGATGCTTTCTCAAAAGGGCATTGTTCACTCATGCAGGAGACAAAAATTCTTTGCTGACCAGTAAAAAACTTGAAATTAACTCCCTTCACAGCTGGAGACCACTGTAAATTTCACCTGTTTTTTCTCCAGTACAAGACACTTTTTTTCATCTTCTCTATATGGAGCAGCAACTCTTAAAAAAAAATAATTAAAAATCTCTCTAGCCCCTTAGAAATTGTCTCCCAATAAAAAATACTAAATCTTGATATGCTTGAGTGTATTAGTCATGATTACAATGTAATCTGTGGTGCTCCTACATTAATGTTTCTTACATCAATTTATTTGCTTTAATAAAGACAATTTTTTACTCTTCAGTGCCGTATGTACTTCCTGAGGACTGCACACACTTGCAGATACGTGTGCCCTCCTCAGACACAAGTTTGAAAAAGTAGAGTTTCTAATGTTCCTGATGAATGTGACCAACAAGTCTCTTAATGGTGGGATTTTATGGGATGGTGGCATTGAGTTGTTAATGGCTAAGAAGCTAATTCATTAAAGAGATTGTAAAGATCAACAAAAGCTTTAATTTGAAGATACAGTCTGTACTGCTTGTTTTCAATGATGTATTTTTTTTTCTGTAAGGATTATATTCTGGAAATGTGCACTTTTAGAACATCACCATAATGGCAAATCGTGTAACTTAAATCCTAGTTCTGAAAAGTTGCAATTGAAGGTATCACAGAACTTTATTTTTATTTTTTAAAAACTGAACCACATACCCTGTTAGGCTTCCAGGTTATTTTTAGGTGGTTTCTATAAAAAGATTTTTAGAAGGTAGTAGATGAGGTCTACCCCCTCCCTGACGCATAATGTTCTGCGAGTCTATTCTTAGCAGCATGTTCTGACAGATTACAGCTTTCTAAAGGGAGATGGGAATTGCTTCACAGCTCAGAAGCGTGACTACACACTTCTCCAGCATGTCTGGAGATGCGGTTATTAATAACTGCCAAGGCCCTTGCTTGCCTCAGCAGCTTGTAGACAGCGAAGGGGAGAGTCACACAGTCTGTATTGGCTCAACAGGAAGGTTGTTCTCTCTGTTACCTGTGGAGATACTATGGAGGCACCAATGCTGAGTTCCAGACCTCTGGGACTTCAGGTCTTTGGAAACCTGGAAAGTTTTGTTTCTAGGTTGCTCTCTTACTGAAGATAAACCATCAATCAGCTCTTACTCCCACAGTCAATTAGAAACTTCTCCAGGAAATGCTCTAACTGATCAGATGACTGAGCTATAGTTAGGCCACAGATGCTATGTAATGATGAGGGCAGGACTATGTTGGTTGGCTCTGTTTTAGAGGAACAAATTTATAAATCAGAGATATCATCTGCACTGGTATGGGTTTTGTGTGAGCAGTTGCATGCACACACACATACAGCCCTTCTGAGAAGTGGAAAATTGGGACTTGGCTGTTCTAGCTCTTTTGCCGCAGTGGCATATTTAGGAAATTGTTCGTTAGGAAAATAATTCAGGCTGGATCATTGGCATACTGAATATAATACACTTTATTTTTCATAGAAACCAATGTTTCAAAATATTCCTAGGAATAAGCATTTGGCTTCCTTTATTTCCTTTTAAACTGGCAAGGTACTATACAATCATACCTAGAAGTGGACCTGAATTTGTGAATGGATGGATTTGTTTAGTTGCAAGGTTGTGTCTTAACAATGAGGATGGATGGGCCTCCACTCCTGAAATACTGTGTCTTAATTTCTATGAGGTTACCCTATAAATGTAGAAATCAGATTTCTAATGAGATACTGTACTTTAGTTATGTTCTTAATTCTCAAGTTTTCTCAAGTTATGTTGTAGACAGACAGATTTACATGTTTTAAGTCAATCTGTAAACACCCAGAGTAAACACCAAGGCTTATGTCAGTAGGCCCTCTTCATTCTTTAGCATATCTCACACCATCTCATCACTGGTCCATCCTGTTACTGGTAAGGAGGAAGCTGCAACTGTAAATAACAGATGACAAAACTAAAGTGCCTGAACAGTCATATGGCAGCCTAAATAATTTGTGTTCCTGTTGGTTACCTTAGTTCAAAGAAACACTATTATGCCTCTATTCAAGCAGCCACTTAATGAAAAAAATAAAAAATTATTTGCTACAGTGAAGGCTCCTACTCATTGCATCCCATTTTGGTGTTCTAAGTTGGTAAAACATATAACTGGTGGGGTTTTTTTCTTCTCTCCGTACAGTTGCATGCAGTCTTGCCAGTTCAGATAATTCTGAAATTGTCCAACGACACTTTAAATTACTGCTAAATGAAAAACACTGCACTTCTGTGCCTTGGTTTCCTCCTTTGTAAATAGGTATCATAGCAACTCTTGTGAAAATACTCTGGGATTTACTGAACATTTTTAATATAAAATCTGGGTATTACTGTGAGTATTCATTCTGTATGTGTACATGCATACATCCGGTTTTTGCTGTAGAACAGATTTTCTACAATACTTGGCAAAAATATAGAAATGCTTGTATGCAAAAATAAAGAATCTGGGGTTTGAAAGAGAGTTGTAATTACAGTAAAACTTCTATAAGATTGCAAAGAGGGATAGGAGGAGGAAGTAAGATTAGTCAGCCACAGGCTCAGCGGGCCTGGATGCACCCACTCAGTGAGTAACTTGATGACAGCAGAAGCTGTCACAGGAAGATGGTCAGCAGCTGTATTGAATTGTTCTGAGCATATTAATTACCTAATTGCAATTCTTTATCTTTGATACCTATAGTAGCATTATAGAACACTTTGTTGGTGAATAAGGTGGTTGCCTTTGTTCTTGGAACTGCTGTAATCCCAGAAATGATGTGATAATCACAGATTCGTGGGAGGAGGATTGTGCTCTCCATCCTTGCCTTTGCAGCTGTGCAGTGGGACAAGATCAGCTCAGCCAACAGAACAGGTCACTGCTGTGGGAGGGGGTAGTCCTACATCTGCACCATCTCACTCTGCTTCCTGCTGCTTCTCTTGTGCCAGCTCTGATGCCTCAGTGAGCTGGTCAGAAAGGTAACTTAGCTAAAAGAAACCCCAACAACAACCCCCTATGCCCCAGTAGATACATACCAATGGCAAGAGGGGATCAGGGAAAGGGAGCAGGAGCTCAGTGCTGCCTGCATCTTCTCCAAAAGGTTAAGGGACATCCAAAGCTGAGTTAATGCATGGATACTACAGGGTGCAATTTCACTCCCACTTCTATTACCTTTTGTTGTCTGGGGCTTGCCAGACCCCACTGCAAGACAAACCAATTCACCAGTCCCGCAGAAGGCCAGACTGAATGGCTGTTTTTCTGCCAAGTTAGTGTATTGCATCAGCTCAGCAGAATGAACAGCAGGGAAAATGCCATGTGTAAGGAAGGAAGGTAGGAGTGAGATGGGAAAGGGAAGAAAAAAGCCCTCTTTTTAACAGATTGACTCAGTTGTTTGGTCTAACTTAAGCTCACGTATGTGGTTTCACAGTATCCCTAATGCAGGGAACTATAGGCAGTCCTTTTCTCACACCCTCAGGCATGGGTTCCTGTCCCCTTGTTTATGCCTCACCTGTATAGCTGTGTGGCTGCCTGTGGTTCACAGTAGCTCACTGCTCACCTAGGAACCATTCATGCTTCTGATCAGCTCATCTTAGGTGAGATCATGGTGTGAGCTAAGGGAGCAGCAGTGTGTGGCAGGGGTGGAGGGCAGCAGCCTGTAGCGGCGCGGTGCGATGGCTCAATGCCGCTACCTTCCTGAAGCGTCTCCAAAAGGAGGGCGCTCCGGCAGGCACACAGCACGCACCACGCTCACACGCTGCAGATGGCGATAGGAGCGACGGAGGCAGGAAGGGTCTTTTGTGTGGAGATCCAGTGGCAGTTTATTTCACCTAGACATTGAAGGGGTTCAGGAACAAAAGACAAAGGAAGGTGGAGGGTGCAAGTTTAAATATGGGTTCAGAGCCAAGCGGCAGGGGCCAATAAATGGAAAGGGTAGGCGGGAATATAGTTACAGAGCAGCAATAGGAGAGCAACTAGGGTTGACAAACAGGGCTACAAACCAACAGGGGTGTACAGAACAGGGAACTCTCTAGAAACTAACCATACATGGTAAACTGGGGGTGTAACGGCCAACGGGCCAACAACCAATGAGGGTACAGGGTTCAGGGAACTTACCAGAACAGGGACATATACAGCTAACAGGGGGTAGATGGACATTTGGTCCTTAGGCTTCCATGGGAGAAGCCAAAGCCTAGGGGGTGTCCTTCCAGGGCATCCTAACATGCCCACAGGCCTCCATAGCAGCCCTCTTTAGCAGCAATGCAAATAAGAAGTGGTGTACCCTTGACAACACACTCAATAACTACTGTGGAGGCAGGCCTTGGTGGAGCTGGGCTGTAGGAATGAATGCCTGTTTGAATGGGGACTACAAGCGACACCAGTCTGACTGAACACTGTACCTAAATTTCCTATGAAATGCAAATACAAACATTGCTTTATATAACGAACCAGCAGCCACTGTACTGTGACAATACTGCTTTTCTAAAGGGAACCTGCATCTTCAGGCACTCTGAAGCCAAGGATCAGGGAGCAGCTGGGGTAGCCCTGCTCCCTTAGGATGGGTGAGCCAGGAGCCAAGGGCAGCCTCAGGTGAGGCAAGCAGTGACTCCATCAATGAGGTGCAGCCCCACTGTGCCAGAGGCCCCTGAGCAGCGCAGTTTGGTCACTGCAGTGGGGCCTGTCCAGGGATCATCAGGCAGGACACAGTAACAGGCCTGAGGCTGGTTCAGGAGCCCCTGGCAGTCAGGCAGGCACAGCTGAGGTGCAGCTCTGGAAGGACTCAACACCCACGCTTGTTGAAGGGTGGAGGTGGGTGTCCATATTGAGGCTGTCACAGCAATTAAGATCTGTTCGTGCACTCATTGCCCTGACACAAAGCTGTGTCTCCAAAATAGCATCTAACAAAGCCTTTACTAACCATCCACGGTCCTGTTGGATATCCTGGAGCTGTTGTCAGCATATATCTGACAAAATACAGGCATATAATATTCCCATATTTCCTCACAATCTGACTGAGTTGTAGGGTATATTTTAGGATAGTAAGGGACTAAACAGTTAGCAATTCCCAGTGCCAAAAGAGGACAGAATTGCAGGTAGTGAGTCTTAAGGAAAGATTTCAATTTAATTTAAACAAAGACATAGCATCTAAATCTTTCAGCCTAGCCAAAACAACACTAGGCTGAGTCAGGGAGGGCAGCTATCTAAATGAGGATGCATGACTTCACTGCTTACAATACTTGGGATGAAAGGATTTTCTTCCCATCAAACCTTTTGTTTTACAAGACAAATAATAATAATAAAAAAGGATTGCTGAAATACTCTGGAAATTTTTACAAACTACACTTGTAGCATTATGGGAAGCTATTTTTTAGTATCTGATTTTTCTTCTTTCGTTTTCTTCTCTCTGTCCTACCTTCCATGTCCTTCAAGAAACTTTAAAAAGTTTTAGGTGTTCTTAATGGAACTGTGTTATGTTTAATGGTGTATGTGACTTTGAAAAACTGTATGGATAAAGAATTACTGTACTGCTCAAAATAAATAATCTGGCAGAGAAGAATAAAAACGTTTTAAAAACAAGCTTGCACTGCAGAGCAGCAGTGCTAAAGTTCTACCCAGGGAAGCAGAAGCATGCTAGGCCGGATCACCCATGATGCTTCTCCAAGGATGTCTTTCCAAGTCACATGCCAGGTGGAGGATATGCACACAGAGCATAACTGGTCCAGAACCCAGTTATGGCAGCAGTGTGGAAAATCCTGCAGGACAGGAGTGGACACTAGAAGGTCACTGGGTTGGGAAGGCACCTGGAGGATGCAAGAATTTCTATGGGGTGTGGCTAGCTTGAGGAGATTATTCTGGCACTTAAATGCCTTGTTCCAGCTCTGATTCAGAGGATTAAGTTGCTGTGTTTGGGAATTGTATAAAAGAAGGACAATTTTCACTATAGCTTCTCCTAGAAGATATCCATTGGTAGACAGGAAGTGCAAAGAAGCAAAGTCTACAGTTGGTATTTTGGAGTAGCCAGTTTGGATGGCTTTTCCAGCCTGATATGGATACTCAGGGATCTCTGCAGCAATTCTTCTAAGAGCTAAAATGACTTAAGGGAACAACCTAAATCTTTGTAGATATGACAACAGAAATCAATGTTTTTGTTCACTGCCATCTCCTGATCAAGTGGACTTCAAAAGCCTTTTCATAAGAGGAGCCAGAAAGAGAAGTGTAATGAAAACTCCCAGGATGTGACAGACCACTTGTTGTGCAACAAAAGCTGTCCAAACATAGTAAGCCAGATTGACTTGCTGCAACTTCCAACTGAAGCAAGATTCCTGGTCTAGGACACTTAAAAGGGGCCACTGAATGCAACACTGATGAACATTTATTTGAGCCAACTGTGCTTCATGCTGTTACTGCTTCTCACAGACTCAAGAAACAGGGCAGCATCTTACTCCCATAGAGCCTACACCTACCTTTTGGCCCATGTTTTCTTCTACATATGCTAGTCCTTTCATGGACTGTACTCTGGGAGAAGTGTAAAAGAGAGAAAAAAATAAGGGGGGGGGTGAAGGCAGAAATAAAGAAAGAGAAGTAATTCAACATGCACTGTAACAAAACACATTGTTTTCCAATAACTTTTGTCTTGAGGGTATGGCCTAGTTGAAGATAGTTTGATATCTAAACAAGTGTTGGAGGCATGGAGTTTTTCTCCTAGATTGCCATTGCCGGAGAACTTTACTTTCCAGCAGAGTACACAGAAATTATGTCCTGTTTAAAACAAAGTCCTGTTTTAATCCAGAAGAAAACACTTGACAGGGAATCATAAGTACATAGGGTTCTATTCCTGGCTGTGCTGCTGGCATGCTGAGTAACCTATGGGAAATTAGTTCATCTTTCTGTGCTTTTATTTCCCATAAATAATGACGCACATTCTTAGATGTTACTATTACTGTGCAGCTGTAGTAATGTCCTAGTACACTTGTGCAATTATTATACTCCAATGTTTACAATATTCCTCTTTCTGCTGAAAAAGAAGGAGGTTTGCTAACCAGGTGTTATTAACACAAAGATCACAGAATTGCTAGGGCTGGAAGATCATATTTCCAACCTCCCTGTCAAGGCAGGGTCACCTGGAACAGGTGACACAGGAACGTGTCCAGGTGGGTTTGGAATGTCTCCAGCGAGGGAGGCTCCATGAACTCCCTGGGCAGCCTGTTCCAGTGCTCTGCCACCCTCAATGTCAGTAAGTTCTTCCTTATGTTGAGGTGGAAGTTCTTGTGTTTTAGTTTATGGCCATTACTCTTTGTCTTGTTGCTGGGCACCACCGAAAAGAGTCTGGCACTATTCCCTTGACACCCATCTTTGCAATATTTTTACGTATTGATGAGATTCCTTTTCAGTCTTTTCTTCTCTTGACTAAACAGACCCAGCTCCCTCGGTCTCTCTTCGTAAGAGAGATGTGCCAGATCCCTCATCATCTTTGTGGCCCTTTGCTGGACCCTGTCAGCATCTCCTTGCCTTTCATGTGGTTATGTTCTAAAATATCTTTGTGACATGTCTGGGGACACTCACAGAAACTAAAAGTCAGGGGCGGGCAGGCGTTTCGCGGTGACGGTGCAGGGGCCCCGCTGACGACGGTTTCCTTGGGTCCGTGCTGCGTGCTGACCCCACACACCGATCCCTCTATCCTACATTTCCCGGCGCCACGCGCGCAGGGCGGCGCCGCAGGAAGCGCGGCGCGGGTCTTTCCGGCCGTGCGCGCGCCCCGAGCGGAGGCGCGCCCCGAGCCTGCACCGACGAGACAAGATGGCCGGGCTGCCCCGCAGGATCAT
>WEKY01049487.1:92317-112007 GCA_013390045.1 Picathartes gymnocephalus
GGCGGGCGCGGGCCCGCGCCCATTGCGGCGATTGCCCGGGCGACGGCGGCGCCCCACGGCTCCCGATGCTGCCGAGCGCCGGTATCTGCGCACCCTTGGGGGTCCGGAGCTCGAAGGACACCGGGCACGTCCCCCCCTACGTCTTCTGCTGGCCGTGTGGCTCCTCACCGGGGGCTTCCGCCAGGCCCCGGCTCCCCGGCGCAGTTCTCGGCGTGCTTGGGCCGGGGGGGGGCGGCGGTGTCGGCGTGCTCGGCTTCCTCCTGTGTGATGAGGGACAAGCCGCAGCGAGCAGTTAAACCTAGGCTACAGCTGGGTATGCGTCGGGACATTCGCACCAGTGGTACAAGCTGGGACAGCCTGGTTACTGCTATGTTTGCTTGGAGCTGTCGGCCCTTACGCTATGAACGTGTCCTGCTGGCGGTTCAGTATAATGTTTCGGCTTTGGTTTGCCAAGCTTTGCAAGGGCTCTTAACTTTGGGGTACCTTCAGCAGATCCTCCGAATTCAGTTCCAGCTTGAGACTTGAGTAATTTGGAGTCACTTACTGGAGATACAGATAGCTGTATTGCAAACTATCAAAGCATAGCTCGGTCCTGTAGCTCACGTGGTTGTTCCTGCTGGGCTGCTGTCTCCTACTCGATTTGTAATGATGTGAATTGAAGCCCTCGAATGGGTGATCGTTCGCTTTACAAAAGTTATTAAGTGATTCCAGTAAGGTTCATTCGCCCTCGTAGGAAATGACAGCATCCTCATAGCTTGTTACAGTGAATGGATGTTCATTTATAACACTCGGTGAAGCTCTCTCGGTTGGCAACTATTGTAAATAAATGAATGTAGAATATGTTAAATAGTGGATGAAAAATTACAACTACTTTGTCTAAGAACTCAAGTCTTCAAATAGGTGATAGAGGTGATGAGGTAAAATAAGGCAGGAGTAGTGTTTATTTTCTGTGGAACAGAACTAAACTATGATTTCCGGCCTCAGAATTGTAAGCAGTAAAAATAAAGAAGACCAATCTTACAGATTTTGATGCTTATCTAGATGCTTGAGTGCCCAGCATGCTAAGCTGAATGTATTTCAGGTGTGATAGGGAACAGTGATTCATAATACAGTGGAACTGGTTTTTATCACAGAGCTGCAGTAAGAGCTCAGTCATGAGGCTGGCGTCTGTGTTGAATTTTTCATTGCTCTTGACAATTCCCCAGAATACAGTTGAGAAACGCACCCACTTATGCTGGTGCATAAATTTCCTTCTTGGTGCTTTTGGTTTCTTTGTGCTTTTCTAGAAAAAAATGCTGGCACAATTTACACAACTCACTCCAAAGATGTGTGGTGATGTGGGACTGTTTCTTTTCCTCCTGGAGAAGAAAGCTGGAGGGCAAAAGAGAGTCATAGAAACTACAGATTTTCTGTGAAGGATCCTCCTCAGACATATGGTGGGTTGGGTATTTCCACACGTGCATTATAAGTTGCCCGCAGTCAGTCTAGAGCTTTTAAATCTTGGCTTGGTTGTGTTAGATGACCAGGTCTTCAGCTCCTGTGCTGTGCGTGGCTTAGGTTGCCAGATGTGCATATGATCCAGGACTTGAGTCTGACTAGTGACTACGGTCTCAAAAATGTGCAAAGTCATATTTTGAAATATTACAGCTGCAGAGGTGCAGACCAAGAAATATGCCTGCCTAAGTCGTTGGGAGTCTTGAGTGAGAATTGTTTTGATCTTTCCTATCATGCCAGTTTCAATTTTAGTGTTAAATTTCCTATTCTGGATGCCTTAGAGGGAGGGGAGGGAGTGAACTCAGCTGCTAGTGAGAATTTGAAAGATCAGGAAAGGAAATGGAAGAGAGAGATAGGAAAGAGCTGAGTAATGGTAAAATAACTCCAGTGAAGAAAATTAAATCTTCATGTTATGCACTGTAATAAATTTTATGATAAATAAATGGCTTGGGTTACTTTTAGGAAAAGACCTTCTCCCTTTTCACCACATGCACCCTTTGTGTTGTCGTCCAGGGGAGACCATCGTTGGCTGCCTGGGGCTAGGAGAGCATATTTGGACTGTAATGAAGCCCTGAGCCTGGCTGGCCGCTCCAAATGCAGTTGGCATTCCCTGTCTTGAGCGACTGCTGGCAGATGGCCGGGCTCTCAGGTTGACTTGCAGCCCTGTACTCCTGAGTCTTTGCTACATGCGGGCTGTCATCCAGCCCAGGAGGAGAGCAGGAGCTTTCCTTGGCACTGCAAGAGCTCTCTCTGTATTTCCAATACTTTCTTCAAATTCAATGAAAAGGTGACAGGATGGGTGTTGCAAAGCTGTTGTTGCAGAAGACAGAGGATTATTCCCAATTTGCTGTCCTCAGATTACTTAGAAACAGACTTTAATGAAGTGTGCGTGGGAGTGGTCTGTAAGCTCAAAAGATGACTTGCTTTAGCATTATGACTGTTAGCACATCACAAATGGTGAGTAGAAAACATTGATGTAGTTTTGAATCTTTAAAGATGTAATCAGAATTGGAAAGCCTTGTATCTTGTGAACAGAGAAGAGGTATTTTTGTTTTCTTCAGTAGTTCAACACCAGGGATCCTATGAGAATCATACTGACAAAAGAAATCTATCAATGTAAGATAAGACTAAAATGTGTTATTGGCACATTTACATAGATGTGTGATTTTGATGCTATAAACTTTTTTCCAAAAAAGTTGGACCATTTCCAGTATTAAAAGGTGAGCCTTTGCAACTAACAATAAATAAGCCCAGTGACTTTTACTTTCAAGCACTTATTACATCAATTCTTTCCCGTGTTGCAAAGTCACATACCTCCAGTTGAGTAAGGAATTGAATTGCATCTGAATGTTTTTCTTGGCTGACATTCAGTCCACCTCATTGCTGTGTCAAGTGCAGTCAGTGTATGTGAATGGGATGGACAATACTGCCCCATATCATCTTTTAAAGTGGTTTTTTTTCCTGCTGTTTTTATTTCTGCAGTGATCTCATCATTCATGTTTTGATGCGTAGGTCTCTAAGTTGACTGTAGCCAGTTGTTATTAGCACTTCTGTTACGATCACTGCAGCTGCTCCTATCATGAAGTAACCATCTGTAGCAGTAGCTAAGGCTCCTTCAGATTTTTTTTTCTAATGAATTTATCAGTGTTAAATTACAGAGGCTTTGATTTCTTCCCCTGCGCGATACTGTGGTGTTGTCTGAGATATGCATTCCTTGCTATTTACTGTGTGAAGCTATTTCCATTATCTGCAGTGAACCCCTGCTTACTGTATTTTTTTGAGACTCTGGGAGTGCTTGGACAGTTAGCTACAAAATGCTGCTTCAAAATGTAAAATTTCTGGGAGGTTTTATGGAGATTGTCTTGATGGGTGTGATGCTAGACACTTAGAGCATTCTATAGTAGAGGTCAGTGTAATCAGCTTTATGTGTTTGGGGTTTTTTTTTAATATAAATCAGATATTTAGCCTGCAACTGGACCTTTCTAGAAGTTTTTTGAAAGTATTACTGGCAGCCAACTTGAACTTTCTTACTTTTTCTTGAAAGCTCTGGGTTTTTGAGGCATGGACTTCTCCACATGAAAATTTAAGTCACTGCTACTTTTTGATTTCTCTGACATTTCTGATCACTTTTTTATTTCCTGAATAAAAAAAAATAAATAAAAAAGGCTTGAGGTAAACCTAATACCTTTTTGTGGTGTTTTGTATTTCTTTGGATGGTGGTTAGGCACAGAAAACATTACTTCTGAAGAATGCTGTTCCTTGACATTTGTCAGAGAATGTAATGTCTTTCTGCACCTTGTATATACCATTTGAATCTTGTGGATAACTTCAAATTTGATAAAGGGTGAAAATTTTGGGAATTTTCAGAAGTGTTTTGTACTGGTCTTAAAACCACCATCTCCATGTTCCTTGTCATGTAGAAAGATAATACATAGGCTGTTTTGCAACCCTCATTGAGTCTTCTTGCCAGGTGACCAATATAGCCTGGGCTGGCTGGGATAGTGAGAGGGTATATAGGCAGGTATTGGAAGCATAAAGCTTGGCAGGACAGATGCTTTGTACAGGTATGGTAGGGAAGCTGAGAAGAAGGCTCACACCCAGAGGATAAGAAAACTTTCCAGTTAGATCTAGTTAGGTTAATTTTTAAAAAGAAAATGTGGAGTCTTAATTATGGATCTTTAAGAGGACCCTGGTAACTTTTCACAACCTTTTCCTTAAAGAAGCTTTCAGTACACCTTGTAGTATAAAAACTGAGGAAAACCCAAGCAAATAACCCAGACAGAGGCACTAATCTTGTTTGGACCATCTTGTATAGTACTTGAGCAACTTTAAGGCACAAACCTATAGTAAACCAGTGGATTTTTATTGCTTTACATGCAGTTGTTTTATACTGTACTTGTCTGTTATGTTTAGATGGCTTTCGGAGTATCATCAAAATTTGTTTTGTGTAATAGTACAAAACAAAACTGCATTTTTGTAGTTACATGTGACTGGTGGATTAATAGTGAGAAGTGAGTTGCAGATTTTGCCATAGATGGTGGGGTGGGTTGACCCTGGCTGGACCGACTCTATCCCTCCCCTCCTCAGCTGGGCAGGGGAGAGAAAATACAACCAAAGGCTCCTGGGTCAAGAGAATCACAGGGAGGGATCACTCATCCATTAGAGTCATGGGCAGAACAGACTTGACTTGGGGAAATTAATATATTTATTACCTATCAAGTCCTGATAGGGTAATGAGAAATTAAACCTTAATCTTAAAACAGCTTCACCCCACCCCACCCTTCTTCCGGGGCTCAACTTCATTCCTGATTTTCCTCTCCCTCCTACCCCTCAGCGGTGCAGGGGAATGAGAAGTGGGCGTTGTGTTCAGTGCATCACACGTTTTCACTGCTGCTACTTCCTCTTTAGAGGCAGGACTCTTTATACTCTTCCCCTCCTCCAGCATGGGGTCCCTCCATGGACTTCTCCAACATGAGTCCTTCCCACAGGCTACAGTCTTTACAAACTCCTTCACTGTGGATTCTTTCCACAGGATGCAGTCCTTCAGGAGCTGACTGGTTCAGTGTGGATCACAACTTCACGCCACATGGGTCACACATCCTGCCAGCAAACCTGCTCCAGCATGGGCTTCTCTCTCCAAAGGACCTGCCAGGAGCTTGTTCCACTGTAGGCTTCCCATGGGATCACAGTCTCCTATGGGCACATCCACGTGCTCCAGCATGGGGTCATCCATGGGCTGCAGGGGGACAGCCTGTGTCACTGTGGGCTGCAGGGGAATCTCTGCCCCCGCACCTGGAGCATCTCCTCCCTCTGCTTCTGCACTGACCTTGGTGTCTGCAGAGTTGTTGTTCTCACATAATCTCATTGCTTTGGCTGCTGCTGCCAAAGCAATGTGGGTTGTGGGGTTTTTTCTGTTTCTGAAAGATGTTACCTCAGAAGTGCTACCACCATTGCTGATGGGCTTGGCCTTGGCCAGGGGCAGCTTTATCTTGGAGCTGGCTGCCAGCAGCTCTGTTGGACATGGGGGAAGCATCTGGCAGCTTCTCACAGAAACACCTCTGTGGGCCCCCCCCCACTACCAGAACCTTGGCATGCAAACCCAGTACAGATAGCATTTGGACAGAAGCTCAGTACAAATTACTGTTTGCGTTAACCACACTTTGATAGTTGACTCTACACTATATTAATGCAAGCCTCCAGTGCAAATGTGCTCCATCAGTATAACTGCAGGAGTGGTTTACGCTCTTAGCTTAGTGAATTCAGTTATGCATTACTTTACAATAGCTGGAGATGCACCATGAAAAGCTCTATCTGTGCTATCACATAGATAATCCTCTAGGAATTTGCATAGGATCTCAGATTCACAGTTCCAAAATCCTGTAATCTGCTGTGGAAAATTTGAGAATGAGGTCGTTCTCAGGGGAAAGTGCTGCTGACCTTAAAATGCCCCTCTTCACCTTACTGTTTGGCTACAAGGGCTTCTTCCAAGAGTGGGTAGATTCTGGGGTTTTTTTTGGGGTTTTTTTTTTTTTTTTCTGAGAAGGCACTGATACCTGGAGTACATTTGTCTTCATCTCATTGCGAGTGGTTTTGCAGTGGTTAACATTGTGTGGTGATGGGATTTGGAGAGCCAGAAGTGTGTTGAGAGGATGGTGAGCAATCCAGAGTTCATTCACTGTGCTTGCTTAGCAGAGCTGTAGTATCATTTTACTGGACAACTGTCCATATATTGAGTACTAGTTAATGTTTTCTAAATCTGCTGTATCACTGTTTTATTCTTTTTTGTTTACAGCTGATACCTTTGACATGTTGACACTTGGAGCATGTTTTCTTGCCTTTTTTTTTGGGAGGTGGTGTTAGATATGGTTGGGGCTGGTGATGGGATCTGGGAACATGCAGGGTGGTAGAAGCATTACTGTACAATAGACATTAGCCCAGTAATGAGTCCAGGAGGTGGGGGCATGTGGAATGCTGACACTTGGGGATTATATGGCAAGGAAGAGAATTCATGTGGAGGCTGGCTTTTGTGAACCAAAGTGTAGCCTCCTATTTATGATGTTTGACCCTTGCTTTACAGTTTAATGGGCTTTGCTGCTAATTACTTTTTTCTTTGTCCTAAAAGTAAAGAAAATTTTCTTATTTTCAGAAGATTTTCTTCAGTGAAGTTGTTTTACAGTGATATAATTTTAATGTAAACATTCTGAAATCTCTCTGACAATATGACATCTGCTTAGGTAACCAGTTTATTTTCAATAATGCTGGTTACAGCCGCTTCTTTACATAGTTGTAGCTAATGAATTGATAGAACCGGGAAGAATTTGTGCCAAAATGTGATGTAATGTTATACTAAGTTTTGACTTAAGTCTTTCTGATGCAGCTTTACCTCTGTATTTAGAAGACAGTTTTGACTGATAAGTTTCACTTTTTCCTACTACCTCCTCCTCAAAAATCAAGGCAAAAAGGTACATGCTTTTTTACGTTCTTGTGTGCAATTTATCACTTCTTGGTGAAGGAGATCACTGTGATCTTCCCCCTTATCGCAGTCAGACAGGAAAGAATTGTCATTTGGCAAGTAATTGTAACTTGTCACTGTGCCAATATAGTGCTGTAACTAAAGCCTTAAGTTTCTTTTTCATACCCCAAAATTAATCTGGGCTATTGGATGTATTTTGGAAGGTAATGACACTGGTAACTGGCAAGGGTTACCTGTGGTCAGAATGAAAGTATGAAAGAAATGTATTCTCTGCATAGTCTGAATTGAAATGCCAATGTTGGTTATTGTACATCTGTTTTTTGCAGAGAGCTGCACAAGGTGAAGAAGTTACCACCTAGTGAAGTTAGCTTAACCAGAAGTTCATTAAGTAATTAATCTAGCTCATTCTTGTAGCAGCCTCCCAGCACCTAAAGTAGGCCTATAAAAGAGCTAGAGAAGGACTTTTTACAAGGGCAATAGGGATAGGATAAGGGGAGTGACTTCAAACTGGAAGAGGGCAGGTTTAGATTAGATATTGTGTGAGTGATTAGATTAGATATTGTGAGAGTGGTGAGGCACAGGAGCAGCTTGCCCAGTGAACCTGTGGATGCCCCATCCCTGGAAGTGTTTAAGGCCAGGTTGGATGGGGCTCTGAGCAACCTGGCCCAGTGGGAAGTATCCCTGCCCATGGCAGGGGAGTTGGACTAGGTGATCTTTAAAGTCCTTTCCAGCCCAGACTGTTCTATGATTCTGATTCAGGTTGAACAGCCTTACTGTATGAACAGATTCAGCTTGGACTGTGCTGGCACAAAAATTTTTGTGCCACTGAGGTGAACTTAGACTGAGGAACTGATTTGGCTCAGAACTGTGCAGTAAAGGTTATTTCTTAAGCCAAATCAGTTCTGTGATCTCATCTGTTATTTGACTTTGCAAACACTTGGGCTGATGGAGTATGTGGAAGGATGATTGTTCAAATTAGCACTGCTCTTGAGAAGTTAGAGCTTCCCATTCAGGCAA
Source organism: Picathartes gymnocephalus (assembly GCA_013390045.1). Taxonomy (NCBI): domain Eukaryota; kingdom Metazoa; phylum Chordata; class Aves; order Passeriformes; family Picathartidae; genus Picathartes; species Picathartes gymnocephalus. The sequence continues at coordinate 100,302 of WEKY01049487.1, forward strand.
ACATGCATTTTGTGAGGAAAGGAAATGGCGGAGGTAGTTACAGATGTGAGTGAAGTTAATCAAGAAGGACTGAGAACCATGCTGAAAGGATGGGTAGAAAAGCAATTTGACTTAATTGTAAACTCAGCAGCCAATGAAGAATGAAGCAAAGGACTTCCACTCTCAATGACTAAAAATTAGTGGAACTTGTGTAATTAAAAAAAAAAATCTCTTTGCTTTTTGCTATTGGTAGTGTCTTTTCATCTGTTCTAGAAATCTTCTCAGAGGATTTGGCAGCAAATGTCTGATCTCCCTTAGGAAGCAAATACTGAAATGACTGATGAGCAATCAGTTAAACTGAAAGATCTCTCTTTTTCCTCATCACATTTTCTCCCACATAAATTGTTATGTATGGTACTCTGGAAGTGATAAGTGTTATCATTTCAGCTGTAGCAGGAAATGGAGCTAGTGGTTTTAATTTTAAGTCTGTCATCTCTTTCTCAAAAATTCTTAATTTACAATATCATCTGTGGAGTCTGAAACTGTCTCCTGCATTCTCTCTAAAAGTGGTTCTGGATACAACACCTCAAACACAGATTAAAAATGAGTGTGTGATTTATGCTGAGGCGAGCTGACCTTGGCCAGATGCTTACCCACCCACACTCTCTTCCCACCTCAGCCAGGCAGGGTTAGGTGGGAAGAGAGTGTAGCTGGGTAAATAAGAAGGAAAAGTTCATGGGTCAAGACAAAGACAGAGAGATAATTTACTGATAATCATCATGGCAAAACAGACTCAACTTGGGGCGAATTAATTAATTTGCTTCCAGGCAAGATAGAATTGGTTGGTGAGAAACAGAGACAAAATTAAAGCAGCACTGTTGCCACCTTTTTCCAATACTCAACTTCAGTCCTTCACTTCTTATTCCCCAACTCCCCTGTCCCTGATGGAGGGGAGATGGAGAATGGGGGTTTATGGTTAGTCCACAACAGTTCCTCTCTGTTGTTCCTTCTTCCTTGCACTTTTCCTGTGCTCCAGAGTGGTCTGCTGCATGGGCTACCATGTGAGTATCTGCTCCACTGTGGTCCTTCATAGGCTGTGGAGAATCTTTGCTCCACTGCCTGGAGCTCATCGTTACTGCCCTTCTCTGATCTCGGTGTTCATACTAGTTTTGCTCACAAACTTCTATTTTTTTTTATCCCTTGCTGTTCTCTCTGTCTGGTGTTTGTTTCTGTCCTTTCGTAAATACATTTTCCCAGGTGTGCCAGCAGCTTGGCTGATAGGTTCACCCATGTCCGGTGGCGTGTTTTTGGAGCTGGCTGTGTCTGGTGAGGTACAGCTCGTGGCCTCTGCCCACAGAGGTCACCCCTGGAGCCCCTCTGCTGCCAGCAACTTGACACATACATGCTGTACATGTGCTCAGTTGGTAATGCAGTTAAATTAGATCATGCCAAATACAAAAAAAATTTGGGCAAGCTGATGGGGATTTCTTACAATTAGGGTGCCTTTTTCATTTTACAAGTAACATTTCTTTTTGGCTATTTTGGGACTATTCCTACAGTGTTGCATTGCATCCTGTTGTTCCTTTTATAAATGGCCAGGGTTACCAAAAAGTTTTTTTTGTAGCCAGTTGTTTGGAGACCTTTGCTTGTAGCACCTGTGGAAGAAACATTTCAAGGGATGTGCAGATTTTTTTCATTTGTACTGGTGGAAGACGCTTTTATCCACAGCCAGTGCCAGCTGTTCCATGGTTTCTATGGGAAATTTCTGTCCTCTGCTGGATGGCAGTAGTTTTTATGTTGTCAACCAGCATTTTTCAGGCTAAAGATCTAGTTGAGAAGACCCAGCTTGCTTTTCCTGAATTGCATTGAGAATGCTGACAGGGTGTGCTTCCTCAGTAGATTTGCAGGATGGTGATTTCTGGCAAGGTGGCAGCAATAAACACCCATAGCTGAGCTGTAATTCCTGTTGTAGATTAAGTCCACATCCATCATCTGTCTTCCCTGATCTGTTCCGAATAAAGCTAGGGTTAGTTGAACCTACAAGTAAGGGTGTATACTGCCTACACTTTCTCACTGTCTGATTTAGATTAGAGAGGACTTGTACTTTGCCGTGGCCTGACAAAGTTGTGGGAGTATAACCTCCATCTTGGTAGGCGATGCTGGAGGAAAATTGCTTGACTACTGCTTACTGAAGTGAGCTAGTAAATGTGCTGCTGAAAATACTAGGAAAGAATCATTCCCTTGAGACTTTGTATAAAGATATGGTATTGTGCCATTTTAAATATTTAACAGCTTTAAGACCTGCAGAGTTTTGTCTTTATGTAAGAGGCCATGATTAACGTTTTGTGTTTTGAAGTTTCAAAATAATTTTATCACAGACCTGTCAGCCTCTGAATGATATTATCTCTTTTTAAGGTACTAGCATAAAGTTGCTAGCTATAAGGGTGCTTTTCTGTAATCTTAGTGCTATAAAAGGTTATTAGATAACTGTTTATAACAAGTAAGAAATGCAGAGTCTTTAGTATTTAAGACTTCTATAGATGGATGAAGACTTTTAATTTATTAGTTTACCATCTGTTACTGAAATTAGCCCAGTTGGTAGTTAAGCTTCTTCCTTTGAAATGAGGAGAAAGACTCTGCATTTCCTTTTTAGGTTGGTTACAGAATAGTAATCTGTTATGCTGGTATTCCGCTGTGATTAACACTGCAGTCCCTCTTTAAACCAGCCCTTTTACCAAATCTGCTCCTGTCCTTCTGAGAGCTTGTGTTTGCACCGTGCTTTTTGTTGGCACAGCTGTTTGTGTGGAACATGTGGTGCACTGCATCAGGGACTCTTCTCTCTTGCATGACTTTTTTTCCCTTTCTTTTCTTACAGATTGGCTACTTGCTATGTTAGACCATGAGATCAAGAGACAGCTATACAGGCAAAAGTGAAAGTGCGTAATAGGCTGAACTAGAAAGGCAGCACAAGTTTGGTTTTTTCTTTTCCTTTCCACAGTGGCTGATCATTTATCACCTTACGATATTCAGACCCTGTAAGGTGTTGTGATTTCTCTAAGCTACCTTTGTTCTCATGGATTTTACAAAGTTGACTAGGTGACTTCACAGCTGGTATTAAAGGACAATGTAGAGCAGAAGACGATTCTGTAAGAACGTGTATTCCTTCAGTTGTAACACTTACTTACACTACAATATTTAATTTGTGGATTAATAAGAAACATGTTTTATTTATTAAAATACCCGTATAGCAGTAATATTGAATGTGAAATAAGAAAACTGGAGTGTCAGGAAAATGAAATGCAGGTAGCTGAATTACTAAGCAAAGCATATTTATCTAGAGATATGAAGCTTGGATTTCTTCTTTGAGCTAGTTTGTGCTGACTTTGCAAGCAAGCTTCTCTTAAATTCTAGTTGCCTTCACACCGTAGCTTTAAAGTTCACATATTTTATAGGTGCTAGATATTGATGTGTTCCTAACTGTTTTAGCCATGTCGCTTGTCAGACAGTGTAAAATTTGTGGTGGTTAACTATTGCCAAAGCACAGAGAACAGAATTGCACTATTTTTCTAAGCAAAGAATAGTACTCCTTTCTAAAAAGCAATGAAGAAGCTTTAAAAGTTGTCTAGTCCCATGCCAAAATTTCTTCCTTCAGTACTTTAGTGGTCTCTGTCAGACTGAGGAGCTTTACAGTTCAGCTGCAGTGGCTCTGCTACGTAAGAAATAACGTTTGGGTGTTTTTGGAAGTACTTGCATAGGTGAGTCTTTCGATTGTGGTAATTTGTCACTTTTGTATTTTGGCACTATCTATTTGCAGTTATTTGTTTGGTCCTGTCTTAGTCTGTTGATAGCAAGCAAGAGAGTATCTTTTTGTTTTTCAAAAGGGTAGCATACAGAAATCTTTTTTTAGTTGTATTGACTGAGGTATTGGCAGCTTAAATCTCTTGTAAACACTTCTTTCTGCAAGACTGAAAGTGATTAAAATAGTATATTTCTAATGGATTCCTCCTTTATACACTTGCTCATACTTCTGTGTTCATTAACAGTTGATCTTCCTGTATGTATGTGTGGAAGCACCTTCTAGGCTGTTCAGTTTACTTCCTTACAGAAGTGCTCTGTCGTATTCTGTGTGTATGAACAAGGAGAATCCTGCTGGTTATGTCTGCTTTTCAGTAACTTTTTTCCCACTTTGACTGAAAGCAGAATAACCAAGCAGAAGCTCAAAGAATGAATGAAACATACTCCCCTGCAGGTCGATATCATTGTGTGGCTTCTCTTAGTCTTGGCAACTTCAAAGCCCTCATCCCCACCTCCTACTCTGCTGGTCTCTTCTAAAGATCACAGTGCTCTCTCTTCCCGAGGCTTCCTATCCTCACATGTTACTGTAAAAACAGGTTGAGGGTTTCTTCCCCCTCAGGTACAATTAGTTTTCAATTTAATGTCTTCATAGAAGAGTAGCTATGCAGAATGTCAGCTACACCATCTGTCTCATAAGTATCATCTGTCACTCTGCTTCAGGCCACCTGTGTTAATAAGGAAAGCTTTGCTTTTGCTTGTCAAAACACCCTCAACACTTCTGTGTTTTCTAACCACTTAATTAAAAATAAAAATGGGGAGGCATAAAAAGGGGAGAGACATAACCAGTTGTGATTGATGGATTTATTTTTTTTTTCAAGTGCGGACTAGCATGTATCTTCCTTTTGAGTTTATTAAATTATTTTTGTCAATGTTGCATTACTTGGAATTGGAAAAAGTGGAGTAGATGCAGGAGGGAGAAGAAATCTCAATCTAAAAACATTTCAGAGTATGACAAATAGAAATAACTGCCTAAGGCAGCATGGGAAACTTCATTGAAAGCTGTAGAGCTTTCAAAATATGTCCTGAAATACCTTCTGTGAAACTTCCATGTGCTTGAGGAGAGCTAATAAAAACCACTACAAAGTACTGTTCTGGAACACTTACTTGATGGGAGTTTGTATTCTTGTTGAAGACAAAATTAACTGTTCTATTGTAAAAACATTTATTGTGAGCAGCAGAACTGCAAAACCCAGTTTTCTCTGAATTTATTCTTTTTCCTTTTTAGCGTGTTTATATATGTGTGTTCCAGCTCTTTTTATCCTTATTGTCAGGGAATTTCATGGGCAAGAACAGTATATACTTGGTTGGAATAAACTGGCCAAACAGCAGTAGTAGTATTCCAGCTGTTCATATCTTCCTTTCCAGTTGTACTGAGCTTGGTTAGCTTTAGCCACTGGCAGATTACCAAACTTACAGAACAGTTGTAATTGGACAAAGCGTTTAAAGATAGTTTTGGGGAAAAAGTAGGAAGTAACAGAGTGCATAAAACTCACTTCCTCAGTTAAAGAAGTGTAAGAAAGACTGCCTAAAAAGACATGGGGAGTCAAGTATTGTATATGTTTGATCATCCTGATTAGTTAAAAAAGGTGAGAAAGTAAAAGTTTAATTAAAAAAAATTAAACATTTATTCATTTATTTAAACGTGTTTGAGAGATTTATTTTCATTGGGTAGCCATCCTCTGGGAATTACAGAATAAGATCAATGTGTAGTTAAACATGTCCTTGTTTATGTCTCATCATTCTCTTGTGGGGTGATGTACAGGGTGGTAGGTGGTTTTTTTTTTTTTTTTTTTTTAATTTTTTTTTTTTTTTTTTNACGACATATGCTTCATTTTTGTGTTTTTTGTTTTCTTTTTGCTTTTTTTTTTTTTTTTTTTAAATTGATAATGTAGACTTAAAAGAATTAAAATCTTTAAGCAGGTCAGCTTCCTGACCAGGTGCATAGTGTTGCTTGTACACTCACAATTTCTTTTCTCAAATATGACTTATTTTTGCAAGTTTTATGTCAAATCAAATTTATTTGATTATCAGCACGTCTGCAACTGTCCATCTTACCCTAAAATGTAGAAATCAAGCCCCTGTAATCACTTTAGAACTGGGCCTAGTTGTATGCTTAAGCATTTTATACGCTTAGACCTTACAATGTAACTTTTTGATTAATTTCTCCCTTTGTGTTCCTTTTCCATGATGTCCTCCCAAATATATTTAAGATATTATTGTTAACGTCTTCATAATTGCAGGACAAAACCCTTATTTACTGTGAGAATTTAGGAGGTGTTGATATATTTAAGTACAAACATTGCACATTCTCTCAATAAATGGCATCTTTGCTGTGTTACTCACAGTCTAACAAGCTTGTGTGTGTTACCCAGTTCTAAAAAGATGTGTTTTCTGAAGCTTTTGCACTAAGGCAGTGATGTATGTTCACGGTGTCATTGCCTTTCATTGTGAGTGTATCGGAGGAGTTTAGCCTGGTGCTTGCTCTCTGCTGCACCAGAGCCTGGCAGGTGTGAAAGATGAGTGTCAACCAGTTCCCTCACAGGTTTCCTGCAAGTATTCATCCTCATTTCTGTTTGATACCAGCTTTAATTACTCTAGTAGTGATGGAGCTCTGTGCACAGCACAGGAAGCAAGGTGTGCTTGCTTAAAGGAATTTCTATCTAAATATTAATGTTCCCCAATGGGCCTGTATGAGCTCAGTGTAGGCTCAGTACTCGTGTGGTTGTATGCAAAATAAATGCTTTTCTTTGCCCTCCCCTTTTTCTGGGATGTTTTATAGCCAGATAACCACACTCACAGAATGTGGAGGCATGAAGGGCTTTCTGAGCAGGGTGATGTGCTCGCAGTGGTACAGCCCCTTCTGTATTACAGGGTTTTTCATTGAAAGAATTGTTTCTCATATATGGGCTCTCCCATTGTTTACTGACAAGTGGTTTTTGGTGGCAGAACATGCAGCGTGCAGCCAGGCATTGCTCCCTCAGATATGCTGGCAAGTAGAAGTGCTGATGCTGCTGCCAGAGAACTGCTGATTCTGGGTTATTTTAAGCCAGGATTGACTGCCCAGTATAGTTATAGTCAGCATACTGGCATAACCAGGGAGGCAGTCTGGGGACTAGGGTGACTGAGGGGGAGCTGGGGACTGCTGAGATCAGCCCAGCTATTAACGTGTGTTATCCTTAATAAAAAAATGTCTTTGGGCATGCCCATCAGAACCAAAGCCATGATTTGCTTACAAGCTTATCTCTGGCAAAGTTCAGCTGTGAAGAAGTTTCAAAATTGTTCTTTTCCATAAGTTTCTTATTTTTAAGTTTTCAGTTGGCTCACATTAGTTTATATTTGGCATAAGACAGTCTCCTCTGCCAGAAATGTCAAAAAGTATATGATCCTTCAAAGGCAGAAACCCAAATTGTCCCATTTACTTGGGGCAGCACTCATGCTGACAGCTTGCTGGAAGAAACTGAGAATGTTTTGTGCACTTACAGGGATAATCTGTAGTTCTTACGGACTTTTCATACCACTGAAGTAAACTATCTGAATTTTTTATAACTGCTTTTCTACACAATTAGCGTACAAATAAATAGCCAGCAGAATACAAATGAGTAAGCTATAAAATTATATGTATCATTTAAAATACACTCACAAAAGTAAATGTAGACAGCTCTAAGAAGCTTGCATGGCCTTCCAGTCAGGTGTGTAAGTAGCATCTAATGTCTATGCAGATAAGTAGACAATACGTAGTCAGAACAAGAAAGCACACTAGATACATTTAGTTTTAGGTTTGCATATGTACATAGTAATAAATTCTATATTATGATTTGTAGGACCTTAGCAATTCAGAGATGAGTAATTGGATTTTGGAATTAATTACTGTGACTTCACATCTTTGTGTTGATTAGTTTTTTGTAGAATAAGGTATTATTTAGCTGCATCAAGACAGCCATATCACTTAAATGCTGTGTACACTTATTTCTACAAGAGTAATGTAGCAGTCCAGTTATTTTTGAAGAATTTATTTAGCCAACTAGAGGTAATCCGTCTGTTTTGTGCTTGTATTAGAGACTTACTGTATTGAAGAGAGGCTGACTACAAGGGTGTGTACTGACAAGACAAAGAGAAATGGCTCCAAACTGAGAGTGGGTTTAGATAAGATGTTAGGAAGAAATTCTTCACTATGAGGGTGGTGAGGCAGTGGAACAGGTTGTGCAGAGAAATTGTAGGTGCCCCATCCCTGGAAGTGTTTAAAGCCAGGTTGGATGGGGCTCTGAGCAACCTGGGATAGTGGAAGGTGTCCCTGGCCATGGCAGGGGGTTGGAACTAGATGATATTTGAGGTCCCTTCCAACCCCCAACCCAGACCATTCTGTGATTTTATGATCAGTGCTATTGTAGATATATGGAATTAATATGCTATAAAACTGAAATAATAAATTAATGTTACACCTACAAATTGACATCTTATGTCAGTACAAACAGGATAATTTTTCTTTGTGAAAGCCAACACAGAAAGGTGGTGAAAAAATTAACTGTACACAGTAAAAGCAAGCTTAGAAGGAAAGCAGGAAATGGGACTAAAATTGCATGAGGAAATGAGGCTTTAGCAGGATTTTTTGTCCCTGCCTAGTGGCCTTTTGCCCATTTTGGCCTTGAGACCTTTTTTATAAGAACCAGAGTGGTGCCCATAAGACTTGTGAAGACAGGCAGCAGAGGAAAGGCAAAGATGTACAGGGCTTGGTCTGTCTGTTCTGTACATTAGCAGGATGGACTGTGGTCACAGCTTGGTGCCTGAGGTTGGATTGGCAGAAGAATGGAGCAACAAAGAAACCAGGTCACTGTAGGAGACTGGCCTTCCCTAATTTTGCTGCTTACAGAACATCTTGACTATCTCCTACTGTCTGTTAGGGTGACTTCAAACATAGTTATATGTAGGCTGAAAGTACTCACACCAAAGCTATTTATGCATATATGTGTCTAAATATATAAAACATCCTTAAAATACACTTTTAGCGTTGCAGCAGAGTAGCACTTTAAGTTCTTCGAAGTTGGATCTGATTCCAGTACAAATGTTCAGCTTAATAAACCAGTCCACTCTTGTTAAGAGTAAACCTTGAACACTTTCTGCCGGTGATTAATCCCTTTGGCTTTTCACTTATGGGAGTTTGTATTTAAGGTAGAATGGGAAATGCTTTTGGTGTTTTCATTGTGGTATTCTTTAAAGTGCTTTTAAGTATGTTGAAAAAAAAAAAACAGCAGCGTGGCAGTAGTTCAATCAAAAGTTAAGAAAATGGAGGACAGCTGAGTTATCTGTTACTGTGTGTTACAGAAGCACACAGCAGGTGAGGATCTGAGAGGACATGGGTACCAGTTTACCACAGCCTCATCTTCTTTCTGCAGATGTTCTTTGACTTTAAGGTATTTAACACAGTTTCTGTGGATATAGGCTAAATGAATGGTTATTGCATTTAAAATGGTTTGTACAGGTCATGTTTATCTTAAATGGGTTTTATTGGTTTCATTGCCTCCTTTTCTTCCAGGAAACCCAGCGCTTGCTGGCGGAGCCAGTCCCTGGGATAAAAGCGGAGCCAGATGAAAGCAACGCACGCTATTTTCATGTGGTCATTGCAGGTCCACAGGATTCCCCCTTTGAGGGTGGGACATTTAAACTTGAACTATTCCTTCCAGAAGAATATCCAATGGCAGCTCCTAAAGTACGTTTCATGACCAAAATTTACCATCCTAATGTAGACAAGCTGGGAAGAATATGTCTAGATATTTTGAAAGGTAAGTGCTACTGTGTTTTCTTTCTTCTTATAGTATTAAGTGCAGATATTTCTAAGTTGCCCCTAAAAAGCGTTTTCATGTGTTTAAAGAATATCTTGCTTCTTCTTTAATCTCGAAGAACTTGCTATTTCTGTAGACTGTGGTGACTGTGGTGTTTCATAGTGCTTATAAATGTTTCTTCAGATAAATGGTCTCCAGCTTTGCAGATTCGTACAGTTCTGCTATCAATCCAGGCTTTGTTAAGTGCTCCCAATCCAGATGATCCACTAGCAAATGATGTAGCTGAGCAATGGAAGACCAATGAAGCCCAAGCCATAGAAACAGGTGATGTATCTTCTAACTTTTTTTTTTCAAGTTTTAGGAATAGCTTATTACTCACTGGCTGGAGTATGTAAAGCCTGACCTCTAGTTTTATGTCTGCAACTTGCAGAAACAAAAAATTACTGCATATAGTCATAGTCCAGGTGCCCTGAATGTGCCTGCAGTGGTCTATTTTTAAGTCTGTGAGGCTTGATAGAAGAAGTTCTCTTGATCTGTTTTATCTTGAATTTTGATGGTCCTAATTTGCTAGCCTGTCTTTTTTGGAATTGTGGTAAAATGAAGGAGCATTCTACTACTTGTCCTCTACAGCTTAAGGAACAGATTAACAGGTTCCAGAAAGTACGTCTCTTTGATATTGCATCTCTTGCAGGCTATGGTGGAATGGACGAGTTATGATGCTATGCCTCTTCACTTTTGGATCCACTGCTGTCAGACTGCTTCTATAATATCCAGAAGTTGACAGCTGCTGGAATTCAAAATTGCAGTTAAAAGTCTTAGAAGTGATACATTTTGTGTGCTTGCAGCAGTGGTATAAAAGAGATCTTTAAGAATATGAATTTAAAATTACTTTAATCAAGCCTGAAAACTACATCTTTTCTTAAATGTGTTTCTTTTTCTTTACAGCCAGAGCATGGACTAGGCTATATGCCATGAATAATATTTAAATGCGCTTTGAACATCAAGTGTGCATCACTTCTCCTGTTCTGCCAAGACCTCTTCCTTTTTTTGTTTGCATTTAATGGACACAGTCTTAGAAACATTACAGAATAAAAGCCCAGACATCTTCAGTCCTTTGGTGATTAAATGCACATTAGCAAATCTGTGTCTTGTCCTAATTCACTATTGTACCGCATGAGCAGAGGCTAGAAGTATCATCTGGATTGTTGTGAAATTGTTTGAAAGCAGCAGCACATCTCTGCTTTTAATCATTTTTCCCGTCATGGTTTAAGTATAAGCACTGTGAATGAAGGTAGGCAGGGTTAGCTGTGGGGCTTTTTGTTTTAAATTTGTGGGCTCCTCCTCCCTTTCTATGGTGATGCTAATTGCATTGGTAAAAGCAGCTAACCAGTTATACTTTAGAATATACCCTCTAGCCCAGTCTAACTTAGATGCTGTAGATGGACAAGCTTCATTGTTTGAACAAAAAATGGGAACATTAAACATCCATCACCTTCACTAATACTATTGTGATTCTGCTGTCAAGTGTAGAAAAATCCCTCCAAGAAAAAGCTTGTGACCATTTTGTATGGCTTGTCTGGAAAATATCCTGTAAATCTTATGTTTTAGTAAAATATTTTTTGTTATTCTACTTTGCCTTTGTACAGTTTCTTTTGCTGTGTTTTCATTTCTCTGTGACAGTCCTATTTAAAAAAATTGAATCCAGAATTGACAATTTGTCTTCACCGGTCTGACAGATTTAACAGTAAAGAGGGGGAATTCACAAGGGTTTTTGTTTTGTTTTGTTTTTCTTCTTCTGTTTCCTGACTTTTTTTATTAGTTTGTGTTAAGTGGATGACCTTATCTGGCCGATTTAATATGAAATTTCATTTGGAGTGACTTTTAGAAACAAGTCTCTTATGTAACAATTGTAACTTTAATTTTAGTAATGCATTGATGTGTGTTTTCGTGGAAATAACCAGAATGAAGTAGGAGTTTGAGAGCAAACGACAGCACTAATTATGAGTATCTGTGTAGCACCAGGGTTTTCTAGCTTCTTTAATTCCTGCCCCACTATTAACATGAAATTCCAGTGTGTAGAACAACTGTTAGAGCC
>WEKY01049488.1:5270-36463 GCA_013390045.1 Picathartes gymnocephalus
AAATTCCAACTGAATTTTCAGATGATAAAAAAACCCCTGACACTACACAAAGGCCAAGTTGTGGTAATTACAAATTATCTAAAGGGAGTCCAGCAATATTCTAAAACACATAATTTTAATAAAAATAGAAACTTGCGAGAAATAAAAAAAATTATTGATCTCCCACCACAAATCTCAGTTCTCAGTTCAAATGGTCTTGACACGCATTACTTTCAATATATCAAAAAGTGGAACATGTTGATAATACATGATTGGGAACAAAGGATTATGCTGATAAAAGATTTTGAAACAACTTCTGCCATTTCAAAAGAGTGCAGAAGTTATTCAAGCTAGCAGTTAAATTCACAACATTTGAACTGTTGGTGTAACAGATATACTGAAGTACAGAGACTTTAATATTTTTATTTTAAAAGAGCATGTAACTTTTCCTTGGAGGAAAGAGCATTTAGTTCATGTTTCATGCTCTTTCCATAAAAAGTGTGTGACATAATCAAAAAGTCAAACCTGGACTCATCAATTCATTTCCATATACTTCAATACAGGTTTAGAGTAGTAAGTAGTTATCACCTGTCCTTAAAGAACTATCGATTTCTGTTTTTTGTAAAAGCAGTCCAACACAAAACTTTTTACTGAGTGGATCATCAAACCATCTCTTTGCCCTAAACCCTCAGAATTTCGTGGCAATGAAAAACAAGCTTGAAATCCATTGCAAGAAAACTTTACAAATAAATGTCTAAGAACAGATCTAGAATTGCATCTGTTCCCTTTTTATAAGGGAACAAAACATAAGCATGACACATTTTGTTCAAGTAATGGAATTAAAGACAATAAAAATATCACGCTGCGCTAACTGAAAAAAACCCAGTAATTCCTTAATTTGGGCAGTTAGAAAACCCATCAATATATAGTGGGGTTTTTAAAAAATCTATTCTTCCCACGGTAATATTCACCACTACTGCTTCTGTAGCTGAGTCATCTCACTCACAAGTTAAACATAAAATGCTTCTTTAGCAATCTAAAGTTGATTTTGAGAAGTCAAGGCAACAGAAAACTGAAACTACAAACCTCTTTCTTTTCTGGATGTCTTTCCTTTAGCTGATACAAACTTCTTTTTCACTGACTGAGGCTGAGAAGAAGAATGCTCTCTCCATCTCCGAAGCTGGAAATTAATGAACTTCCACATCATAAATGCTTGAGTCATGCAGATGGAGGCCAGCACACTGATTCTAGAAGCAATTAATAGATAAAGTTTTATTAGTAAGTTTGTCTCATTATTCAAACAGAAAAGGAAAGTAGAACACCTCAGGTTTTTTGGCAACATCCACTCCCTCCTCTTGGTAACACCCATTTTCTAAGCCAAAAGTTTGCTCACATAGGGCGACACTGGGCTTAGATGACCAAAACTAGATACAGAGTGATAGCAAAACCTTTGCCCATCAAAACTGGCAAGTACTAGGTTTCTTTCCTGCTGGCTACTCTCAGGGTACCAGGTAGCAACAGCTGAAAATGGTTTAAGAGTGTCCTCAGAGTATCAATTTTGCAAGGTAATGCTGACATTGCCAAAGTTTCAATAGCTTCTTTTTCTGCACTCATAAGAAGGCCAGGGAGTTGGATCACACAGCAGCAACAGGAGCCATAATAAGGGCAGAGAAAGCGGCAGAAATCTTTAAGCAGGACCAAAGCTGCTCTGGACATAATACCTTGAGTTCTAAGATAAACTCACTGCAATTATATCTAGAATTCAATTTACTAACTTTAAAACATTTGAAAGTAGTGTCTGTAATTGGATATGCCTTTTAATTCCATTGGTTTGTTTTAGGGTTGTTTTTTTTTTTTTTTTTTTTTGGTTGGGGGGTTTTTTTAAAAAAAANGGTTGGGGTGTTTTTTAACAAAGAAAACAAGAGTAACCAGTTAGATGTCTCAGCTGTAGACTGCAAATCAGTCAATTCCTTTCAATGTACATTAAAAGTTTCTTACATAAGTTATTCCTATTGATCCCATTGGTTGCATGAAAACACTCAGTCATTCAGAATTACTGGCATTAGTACCATACCATTTACATTGTGTATTTAACACTGTTTTACAACACATGCTTAAGAACTGTTCCAGGTTTACTATACCTGACAGCCAGGATATTAAAGTTCCCAGTACTGAAATTCAGCTGCTGATCTTCTGCTCTTGCCAGTCCAAAGCCAAAAGTGAGGACTGAGAGAATCAAGGTGAGAAGCCTTCCCAAAACAAAAAGAACTGCCCACAGTGAAAATCTAGAAATAAAAACACCACAAACACTAAATAAACTTTCCATTCAAAACACATGCACTAAAAATGCAAATGCTTACCCTTCATCATGCAAATTTTTATGAAATGTAAGAACTTACCTAAATTCATGATTTTGCACCTATCTTAAATGTATCTTACATTATGTTATGAAAACTAATTTCAACTCAATGGAAAGTACTTTCCAGTATATTGGAACAATAGCACATTATTAGTTCCTAAAGAGCTGGCTGCATTAGCAACCTATCCTGTTCCTTTCTCTACAAAACTTTAAAAAAAAACCACATTAGTACACACTGAGAGATTTTATTTCATTTCATTTTATACTGTTACTAACATTTATTTAAATGGGCTAAACAAGGTAAAAAGTATCCTGATGGTTTAAAAATATAAGTACTAACACTAGTCTGGAGAACTGTGGTTGCTTAAGAAACACTGAACTTCTTTGTAATTTTGGTTTCTGATTAGTTAAATGCAAAAGGCTCTAAGACAGAAATCACGTGAATTTTAAAGATAAAGGCTATTTACCCCTTCTGGTATTTTTCATCACTGAAGTAGAAAAGACGGGATATGTGGAAAAGAAATTCAACGAAGTAATGCAATACCAGAAGAACAAGTCCAAGATGGGTCAGACTATCAAAAGAAATAAAACAAACATTTAGACATTTTGTTAGATGTCTAACATTTTGTCTCTGTTAGGCAGAGAATGAAGCCAGGAAAAGTTTACAACTGACTTACTTCAGGAGATAGGCTCCAGCAATATGAAAGAGGTAAAGTCCAATGTAGACAATCTGGCGAAAGATGTCTTCCTATTTGGAAGAAAAAAGTGACCATGTGCTATACACAATGTTATACAGTATTGTACAATGTTATCTTGTTACTACAAACTACTCCCTAGCCTTGGAAATTCTTGGTGTATCAGCTACCTTAATGTGGCCTGGTCTGGCACTGAATTACTCAGCCTGGATCATCTAATTCCACACATAGCTTATTGCTCACTTACCAGTAATATTCAGTATCTTACATATGCTACTGTGAGAAAAGGCATCAAACATGAAAAAGATGCTTTTTAAAAGGGTCCACTTTTATTTGTTATGACCACTGTGAACTTGTACAAGCTCCTACAATACTTATTTTGTATGTATTACTGTATCATCAGATCCTACAGTTCCACGTTTGGTGCCCATCAAATTGTCAGATTGCTACAGAATAAAATAACAGTCTACAAATCAAAATGAAAGGTTTTCCAAGTGTTGACATCAATTTTAAAAATTCAAGGCCATCCAAAATTCTGGCACACTGTTGCTGGCAAATACAGAGAATATTGTTATTAACCAGTCATGCTAAACCACACGGCCCCACTTTAAGTCAGGCTTTAGCCAGCCCTATTAAACTGAACACTTCATGAAGAAGAAATAATAAAGAGGAAGACACATAGCACATGGAAAGCAGATTGTGCCATCTGCGAACAGAAGAACCACTAAAGTATGCCAGATCACAATAAAAATCTGTTTGGGAGTGGTAGCAGAGTACATTCAGTTGTGCTCAAGAAACTCCTTTTTGGAAAGATTCTCTAAACCTCAAGCAAGGATCTTTAGCTTTATCTTGTATACATGTAATTAAGAAAGGTCTAAAATTTAAATCTAACAAGAGCTATACTATGTTATTCAATGCTCAGTATCAAATCCTACAAACCCACGGAATCAAACAATTGTAACAACAGCAAGCACCACACTCATAATACACAAAGAGCACGAACACAGGTGGAGAAAGACCTACTCTAAATTATGTGAAAGAAAATTACAAATTAGTTATTTCAGGTAAAGACATAGTCAGTACAAATGGTCAGTTTCTCCAAGCACAACCAGGGCCAGTCTCTTACACTTTAACTTTAGAACTGAGGTAACATTTAAACAGCCCATGCTACCTGCTTAGACAAACTGTCAGAGACTGCAGGCCGTGTGGAATAATGCATGTGGAGGTATACATGATTATACGGGAACCAGAGTTAAGAAGTTATTTTCTTGTTTATGTCAGCAGGACAGATAACTAGACCTGAGTAAAAGCAGCCAGTTGGTTTAAGAGCAGGAAACAAGGCAAGGAAGCCAAGATGGCAGAGGTTAAACTGTGGTTAAAGAAATATCAACTATGAACTTGCTAAAACAAACTATCACTCTTTAAACTTAATGTAAAAGTCAGAGGGCACACTTTCAAGTAGTGACCAAGTAAAATACCACTATTCACCATATAGCATTTAGGCCACTTGACAGCTTTCTTGAAGTTATTTTAAGAAAAATCTCCACACTTGGCTGTGAAGTCAAATTTGAGAGGTATCACTAGCACAACAGGGGAACATCAGCTGCAGTGCATCTGCAAAATTGTATTCATACTGCATCTGAGCAGCATAAAAACAGTGCATCTCATTACTATCTTACTAAGCCTCTTCTCGGCTCCTGTACAAAGACCTATGGTTATGTAACACCTGTTTCATTTTCTTGAATAAAGCAGAACTGGCAACAGAGATGCATTTTAGTCACAGAGCAACAACAGCCACATAATGGTTTGGGCTCAAAGATACCTTTGTAGATTACCTAGTCCAACCTCTATACCGAGGGCAGGGACATCTATCACTTGATCAGGTTGCTCAAAGCCCCATCCAACCTGACCTTGAACATTTCAAAGGAAAGCAAATTCATGACTTCTCTGGGCATTCTGTTCCAGTGTCTCACCATCTTCATCATAACAAGTTCCTTCCCAGGTACTCTAAACCTACCCTCTTTCAAAATCATTGTTCCTTGTCACTACAGACCCCAATAAAAAGTCTCTCTCCAACTTTCTTATAAGCCCCTTTCAAATAGTGAGAGGCCACAGTAAGTTGCCCCTGAAGCCTTCTCTTCTCCAGGTTGAACAACCCCAATTCTCTCAGTCTGCCTTCACAGAAGGGTGCTCCAGCCCCCTGTTCATCTTTGTGGCCCTCCTCTGGATCTGCTCAAACAGATCCATATCTTTCTTGTGCTGGGGACCCCAGAGCTGGATGCAGCACTCCAGGGACAGTTTCACCAGAACAGAGTAGAATCCCTTCCCTCTAACACTGCTTGTTATGCAGCCCAGGTGACAACTGGCTCTCTGTGGTGTAAGGGTACACTGCCAGTTCATGTCCCATTTTCATCCACCCATTTAAAGGCTATTTATATCAAATCCCAGACTTCCATGCTCCTTCAATGTACAGAATTATTCACACTTTATATTCTACATCTATACCATGATTCATGAAACAACTGTGATTTCAGTGAGCCTATTCAGACTACCAATTCTGAGAAACAAAAAAAGAAAAAAGAACAAAAAAAGAAAAAAAAAAAGAAAAAAAAAAGAGTTGAAAAGAAAATCTCACATTCATTTGCTTTAGGGAAAATTCTTTCAATGGATGAGAAACACTAGGAATTTTTATTTACACAACAGATATTTAGCACTTTTACTTCAATTAGCATTTAAATGAAAAGAAAAAAAGCCACCTTGCTCTGGAGTTCCTCCCATTTATGTTCTGGACTTACTTTTTTAGTTTTCTGGAAGTACAGTTCTGGAAAAGCATGAAACCAGTATGCCAACTGTAAGATGTAGAAAAACTTCATTTGAAACCTGTACAATACAGCAAGAATTGAAGAATATTATTCATTATGAATGAATTTAAAACATTTCAGAAGCTTCTAGTGAACTCATTTTGTCACTGTCTCTTAAAGAAAGAAAAAATACATATCTTTCAGGCCAGCCAACTCTAAACTAATATTTTTAATAACAAAATCATTAAGACAAAGCTTGCAAAAACTTAATTCTTTTAAGTAATAGCCTACAGAAAAAGAACTTTGTATGTACCAAGTTGTCAAAGATACGAGCCCATATAAGTACGACCAAAAATACATTAGTGACAAATACAGTTTTACAAACTACTTATTACAAACTACACAGATTGTACGTGGCACACCCTAGGCTTAAAACACTCCCTCCTCTCCCCCAGCAATCCTCCAAGGAAGAGGCCTTACGGAATCAGAGTGTGCGGATAGTCCCTCCACAAAGAGGTTGGATCTGATATATAGTTCTCCTATAAAAAGAAAAGAACAAAAAACTCCAATAAATGCTCTAAGATGTTACTTTCTAGTCAGAGAAATAATGACTGGACATGCTTGTATGCATTTATGTATATACATGTGTGTAGCTGCAAAAACACATCTACACACACAAGTAAAAGCGGCAGATCTATAATTTTTTTTTTAAATCCCTGAGAAATCACAAATAAACAAAACCAAACCAACCCAGAAAACAAATCCCCAAAATAAAAGACAGTTGCACTGACTTAGGAAAATAAAAAGCAATCAAACAAATCAAGTGTTCATTCAAGATAGAAGGTCCTTATGAGACGGAAATTATTCCAGCATTACTACAGCCACAAGTCTTCTCTTGTAAACTGCTGACAAACTTTGAACTTAACTAAGAGAAGGAAAGATTTTCCAGGAGTTATAACATCAAAAATAATAATTAAAAAAAGGCACATTCTTTCCTTTTTGTGAAGCTAAGCTCATACACCATCCAGCCACTAGCAAAGAGTATGTCACCTAAAAGCACACACTGACATGAGGTTACAGCAATCTCTCATATACCCATTCCCTAGGCTCCAGAATTCTATGTATGGTGTTTTCTAAACATTTATTTTATGTTAATTAATGAACACAAAAAAACTTACAGACAATTAAGTACCATAATAGCTAAATGATTTTACCTTATTCAGTTTGACAGTAAATCAACTCAAGACTTTGTACTCAGTTATGACTACAACCCACACAGAATTCTTAAACTTGTTCCCACTTTAAAATTAAGACCAGCTAGAAACAGAAAAATAAACCAAAACCATATTTATCATCAACATTAGTGAATTTTTTAAAATCTCACAATACCAACAGAAGAGAAAGCATACTTACAGAGACAAGAATACTCGTTCCCCAAACACAGGAGAAAAGGTAGAATGCACTAAGTTGCCCAGATTCATTGAACTTGCTATGCTTTGTTTTTGAAAAGTGCATTTTCCTGTTAATTTTCTGAAATGAAAGTCCACTGTTATTTATATGCTGCAGTACTTAACATTTATTTGGTAACTGCACTAGAATATCTAAAAGTTTTAATGCATGTTTTTACAGTTAAAAACTTTAATGCAGAAGTTTACTTTTAAGTTCATAGTCTTAAAGTCTAATTAAAACCCAACAATTATCTTGATGAAAGGAATTAATATTTTGTACTTACATCCAGTACATACTCCTGAATTATAGCATGTATGATTATTGCTACAAGCATGTAAAAGAAAATTGTAGCCAAGTCTTTGATGCCATAGTAATAGAGAGAGATTGTTTCTGCAGATTGTTCTTCTAAAAGACAAACAGAATTAACTGTTAGGCACCAATACAGTTTAATGGTTCATATGTTTATTTCTCAGAGCGAAACCTTTCAGACAGAAGTAGCTTGTAGCCAGCTGAACAAATAAAAGTCAAATTAAACTGCCACCATGAACTAGGTCACTAGACTGTTTATAGTTATCTTCTCCATCACAAACTCAATCAGATTCTCGAAAGGTGCTATAAAACTAAAAATGTAAGTGCACTTAGGAAGCTTACCAAAATACACTGAAAGTGGACAATAAAAATACGTTAAATTTTCACCTCACGTTGACTATCAAAGATTGTCACTTGCAAAGCCAGAGTAAGAATTCACGTCAACTTATCTACCAGTCAGATGGTGTTTCAGCACTAATGACAAAGCCAGAAGAATAGAAACATTGTCTCTAACTGAATTCGTTAAAAAAAGAGTGAAATCCTTGAAAACTGCTCATTATCTATTGAAATTGACAAGTTCCCTTCCTGTCAAGTCTATGAAACCTGGAACACTAATAATGCCTGATACACTGTCTCATAACTAACCTCCTGCAAGATACATACCTGTGGCAGGAATCGTAACATTATACTGAAGTGTAACAAAAATGACGGCTGCTTTTGCTGTAATCTGAAAGAGGAAAAACCAAAAAGTGCTATAAATTCTCATGGAAATAAACTACATTTAAATTGAAAACATTTTGGCATCCTTGCCCAGCACATTTGTCTCCTCCCAGAAAACTGATCAACTCCCATTATCTCACCACTGCACCTGACTTTCCAAGGGCAGCACACATTGCGTGGTCTCTATAGGTTTGTTTACAGAACACTCAACCTGCCAAATGAGAGATCCTTGAAAATGGTACTTACAGCCTTTCCTACAACAGTAAAATGAAAACACGTGCTACAATTCTGTCTTTAGTCCATACTGTATTATTACATTAAGAGAATGTACAGTATAATGAAGTCCTTAGACCACAATGCATTCAGCAGTGGCTGAGAATAAACTTTATTTAAAAGTACTTTTTTTATTTGACAATATTTGGAAGTCACTTATCATATTGATAAATCTGTGGGTGATCTGAAAAATGTGGACAGGGAAGGAAAAAAGGCATAAGCAACAGAAAACAATTTCAGGCCAGTGGGATACCAACTCAGTACAATTAGCATTCTTTTGACCCTGAGGATCCTTTGGCAAGAAGTATAAAACAAATGAAATTAAATTTAGCAGTAGTTGTACTACCCTTTTATGATGAGCTGTAAGAAAAACAAGAATTAATAAAAGCAATTTGAAGAGAAGACGTTTGTCCTAATGGCTTTCTTTGGGGGGTGAGGATATTCTAAAACCCCCAATAAATAAGATGGAGTACAAGTTCTTATTTGTCAATAAGCAGAAACTTATTTATTACTATAACGCATCTTTGTTGAATGCCAACATGAATCAATACGCCCTAAATGAGAGGGGAAAATAACTGTGCTTCATCATACTCATGATCAGATGGTTTCTCATTGCTGTAAAAATCCAGCATCTATGTGGTAATTAATAGGGCTGACAAAAAACCCAAGCTCCTTTAGAAATCCTGGAAGGATACGTTGAGTGTCTGAAGATAATGACTAGGTTACTACTAGCATTAATTATTCACAACAAGTGATTTTTAAAACTCGTGCTTTGTCAACAAGCCCTAGATTTTCCACGAAACCTTGAATACGTGGCAGACTGTTCAGCCCATGTAACTTCAGGGAATCCAACTAGTTTGCTCAAATTAGTGAAATTGCCTCGGGCTCCCTATTCATCAAGGGAGCCCTCAGAGGACAATTCAAACCAGTACTCGATTCAGAACTGCCCTCTCAAGGCTCTGTCAGCTACTCTCAATACTGGAATTGTACAAGTCAGCCAGTGTAAATACCTTACCATACCAACATTAACCGCAGCAAGTGATTTCCAAGACCTGTATCAGAGCATTTAAAAAATTGCAACATACCACATCTGTAACAATAATGACACATGGTCTTTTTACACACTGTGGGTTAGAAAAACTGGAAACAAAGTATTTCAGCCCATTCAATCCCCCAAAACCTCTAACTCTACCAGTAATACTGTTAGGCACAAAATGTAACGGTTTAGGTTCACCTCTTTAACTTCATTCCCCAGAAAATCCCCATATAACAGCTGTCTTGCTGATTTTTGATAGCAAACCCAAACACAACTGAGTAGCTGGTCTGCCCCGTTTTTACCTTTCATATAGCTATGTCCTTCCTAACTCCTTTAGTGCTGAGCTGTACCAACAGCCGTATAAAACCACCCTGAAAACCATCCCTATAACAAAAAGGTCCACAACCCTTAACAAATGCCTAAAATACCAGAAACATTTGGTCAACAGTTTTTAAATGTGATGATCAGTATCTTGGATCAATGACAACATTTTGGCAGTCACACAGGTAAGTTACCTTTCCAGCACCAAAAGGGCACGTTTTAAAACATCTGCATTCAACATGGGGGGCCAGGGAGCGGAGGGCCTGCAGCAGGGCCGGCCCTCAGGCCGCAGGGAGAGCTCCCGTCTGCCGCTGCCAGACCTCGGCGCATCTCCGAGGCGGGAGGAGGCGGCGGGGGTGCCCATCCCGGCGGAGGGGCGCCCCGGGATGCTCCGCGGGCGGGGGGCGGTGCGGGGGNCTGCTTCGCCTTCCCTTCCCTTGCCGCCGCGCCGCCCGCCGGGAGCCGTAGTGCCGGCGGGGCCCGGCGGGGCCGCGCACACAAAGAGCGGGGGATNGTAACCCCGCCGCCCGCAGGAACTCCCGCCGCCGCGGCAGGCAGCGCGCCGCCCCGCTCCCGGCCCCGCACGGCCTCCCGCCCGAGGCGGCGGGGAAGCGGGACCCGGGTCCTGGCGGCAGCCACGGCTGCGCCTCTCCAAGCCGAGCCGGGGAAAAGGGCGTTCCCGCCGGGGAAGCGGGGATGCAGCTCGGGGAGGGCGCCCGTGGTGGTTCTCGGGCGGTGCGGAGGGGCGGCGGTCAGCTCCTGTCCCCGCGTACAGCGGGGCGGGCGTGGGCTGGCGGGCAGGTGCGCCGGGAGGCGGCGGCGCTGGCTGGGGGCAGCCACAGGGCTCCGCCGCCCGCCCGCACAGCCTCCACTGCTGCCACGACACTCCCGCGCCATCCCTCCCCTCCAGCACCGAGAGCCTCCGGTGGAGTGGGAGGGAGCGGGAAGAGGACCCCCGACGGGGGCATCGGTGCCGCCTCACCTCGAACATGAGCCCCAGCAGGAAGATCATGGCCATGCAGGACACGATGTCCGCATGGTTCTGCACGATGAACTCGTGGCTCAGCACCGGCGGGTTCTTGTTGCTCTTCTTGCGGATCGCCATGGCGGGCCGGGAGCTGGGCGCCGCCGCCGCCGCCTCCCCGCTGCCAGCACAGCTCCTCTGACCGCGGCCAGGAAGAGGCGGAGGGGGAGGAGATGGCCGCGCAGCCGGGGAACGGCAGAGCCGCCGCTCCGCTTCCCCCGCCCCGCCGCCAGCAGCGCCCCTGCCGGCCGGCGGCGCCTCCGCCCGCGCTCCGCCCGCCGGGGCGGTGAGCGCAGCGCCCGCCCATTCAAACCCTCCAACCCGGGGCGCGGCGCGGCGCGGCCGAGCCAAGGCACCCGGGCAGTGATGCTGCATCCCTGGCAGCCCTGGCCGGATACTCACTGGCGGTAGCCCGAAGCCTGCGCTGGGCACCGGCCCACCTTCACTCTCTTACCGAAGCAGCGGTGACGGAAAATAACCGTGGGTCCCCCCCCGGGATGGCGGAGGAGGCGCGACCTAACAGAGCGGGCTGCCCCCGCTTCCGGTCGTGCCGCGGAGCTGGCCGGGCTCCACTCTCCCCGTCATCCCCCCCTATCCAGACTCACCATTGAGGTCTCTCTCCTCCATCGGGGGTTCTGGCTAAGTTTGGTTGCCATCGGACCTCTGCCAGCTGGGCTTCCGGAAAGCGTGAGGAGGCCGTGCTGGCTGTGCTCTTTCTGGGTACGACTGGGTGGCAGCCGCACGGTACCCGTGTCCCCGGGCCGGCAGCGAGCTCCCGCTGCTACTCTGCTCACACGGTACTGTGCAGCCAGAAAGAACAGTAACAGTAACAGGACATCCAACTCCAAGAAAACAGATGGGAAGAAAACTAACCGGGAAGTACAGAGTGAAGAGACAGAGAAACTAAAGCTAGATGTGGACTAAAAAAAACAACCTAGCAACAGAAGGCTCTTGTCAGGTCAAAAGGATGAACGATGAGGTCTGAGAAATCAACGCTGATGCAGCGCTGATCCAGGCCCAGTTCAGCGGTCCTTCAACCCTCGCACAATTCATGCTATCTTTATTAAAGCTTCTGTCAGGTAGATACTCCCAGTGAATATATGGAAAATATGAAGAAACTGACTAATTTATAGCTGAAATTTAGTGTTGTTAGAATGGCTTTTGCTGACAGCAGCTTATGAACAAAGGGCAAGAAATAAAGGTGTAGGTATTTGGTATTGCTTTGCTTTGCCAGAATTGAGAGTGTGCACCAAATACATTGTGTCAGCTGCTTTAAATAGGTTGATTTCTTCCAACTGTATGGAGCAGTGACTCATGGAACAGATTGATCAGTGTAAGACCAGGTTTTTCAACTATGACACACCTCCATCGGCTGTGTAGATGTTCACAGGTTTTCTATGAATTTATAATGAGACAGCTATATTTGGTGTCTGGAACTGATCTAGGACACTTAAAAATACAGAAAAGGCTATAGAAAAACTTCACAGCTGGATTTTTTTTTTTTAAAAGAAGGAACATGCATATTTTAGTCCTGAGATTTTTTGTGTTCTAGAAATGCCTTAATCCCCTGACTGTACCAGTATTGTGTAAATGTAAAGTAAGCAGGACATTATTTCAGCAACAACAATGTGAAAGTATATCACTGATTGCATACAGTGTAGTCATGGATGGAACACACTGTACCTGTGAAATACGCTGGAAATAATCGGACTCCTTTTTGCAATAGAAGTTTGCATCTATTTCCCACCTCTGACTTAAATCAGGTCATCTCACCTCCACAGAATGTAACAAACAGGACTTAACTGGGACAAGACATGCTTTTCTCAAGCTTTAATCAGCAAGTGCCTCGAGTGTCTGGGTAGATATCCTGCCATACAGGCCCTCGGTTTCAGCTTGGCTGTGTGTTTGTCCTGTACACTGTAAACTGCTACACTGAAAACAAGGCAACCTCTTGCCTCACCTGAAGTTTCCACACCTTCCTTTTATTCCTCTTCTGCCACATGAAGTTTCATATGGCAATTAAGGCAAAGTGGGTCGGTCAGCCCTCAGTCTGCTGCTTGCCATGGGTGGCTGGTGTATGTTTGCCAGGTTTCTTTCAAGACATCCATATTTTCCAACACTAGGCTTCAAAATGATCACATTATTCAGGAAGGAAGTTCCCCACCATCTGAGTCAGGGGATGTTTCTGGCACCTTATCACAGAAGCCACCATCTTGTGTGTGAGTGTGTGTGTGTCCCAAAACTTTGCCAACCAAACCAAATACAGCGTTTCAAGTGGCAGGATCATGGAGACTTTGGTAGGAAGTGTATTATGACACCTGCAGTAACAAGACATAAATAGCTTTCTATTTGGGAACTTTCCATGAATTACTTGTCATGAAACATGCTTAGAGACAGAACCAAGAAAAATATTTTAAAACATATAAAAATAAGGAAGTTAGCAAGGAACAGAATGGAAAACTTCAAAAAGATGATACCTACCATCAAATGTGTAGCTCTTAAACATAATAAATTATTTTGACTCTCAGGACAGGATCTTGAAATTAGCTGGCAGGATGGCTGAAAACAATTTGTGCTTCCTTCTGTCCCCAACTGTTTAGAAAGTTATCTCAGCAATTGTTATTAGCCCTTCTAACCTGATAAGCCAGAAATAGCCCCCTCCCCTCTTGTTATTTGTAACTTTAAATGCATTCTACACAGAAGAACATGTTCACACAAGGGATGTGAACAGGCTAATCCCCATTTTTATACACGGTGTATCTTACATTGCCACCTTTTTAAAATAAACATTCCATTTGGCATAATCAACAAGGAGGCTTGAGACTTTTCAACATGCCATTGCATAGTATCCTTTATTATATATACATCGTAGTGCAGTTTCTGCTCTTAATGTTCCAAAGACACAATACACAATCATTAATGACTTGTTTGGTTAAACAGACATTTTCCTTGATTTTTTTTGAAGATGTCAGGCATTTGCTGCAGCACAGCAAGGAACATAGAATTTTCTATTTGTATCCTCTTGCTTTCTTCACCGCCTGTAAGTTCCAACCAATCTTGAATTGCATTCTAAAGCCATTTCCATGTATTTAAAAATTTATAGCAAAACTGAGGAAAATTGTTAAGTGACATTAGATTTCTTCTTTAGATCAGAAAGGTAATGAGACATCACCTCCTCATACCCGTTTCCTGCTGTCTTAGGTTCTCAGACCTCGTGACAAAAAAGTCTTGTCATTTCACTGGTATTTCTGGTTTTTTGAAGCAAAATGACACCATTCAGAGCACGTGAATTATCTTTTTCAAAAAAGCAGCGATAATTATGTTTCTATGCCTAACAATGGAAAAGGTAACTATAAATTCATGGAATAGCCACAGGAAAACTAATCATTAACGGAAAGAAGTCCATTTGAAAACTGAGTAATTATTCCAAAAGGAATTGAAGGAAAAAAAAGTTTGTGGGAAGAAGGTATAGAAAGTGTCTGGCAAAATGCAAGTAAAGAGAAAATATAATAGGATGGAAACCTAGGAGACCTGAGAAAGACCTCAAATTGGCACTGCAGAAAAAGTTAAAAGTGAGCATGTGTCACGATGTGGCCAAATTTCAGGTCAATGAAGTTTGCAAGAAGCATCATTTTAGCAGAAAGTAATTATTTCCCTTCTTCAGGGCTCTGGCTACTACTTCAGAATATGCTTTCGGTTTTGGGTTGCTATTCCTGGGAATATTTTTGGTTTGGATTTGTCTCAGCTGATCAGAACAAATGCCATCAGCTTCATAAAATAATGTCAATTACTAATGCCTTAAGTACCCAAACATGCATGTTTCACGAATGAGGGTACAGGATTGAATGGGGAAAGGTTTTCAAGGACATAGATTTGTCCTTGATACTTTCAAACATCCCATATCTGCTTTTGTTTTTTAAGGCTGAGTAATACCGTAAGAAATGTATGTATCATCAAACATCATGCACTTCAAATACACAAAGTAATGCAAATATTTATGCACTATTCTGCAAGTATAAGGTACACAAAGAACTAAACTTGCAGTTTAAATTAATCTCCAAATGTATTTTAATACACTGTACAGTATCTTACAATCAAATACAACCTTTTAGTTAAAATATTTGTAGTTTAGGTGGATAAACGCCAAAACTTGAAGATTGTTAGTTATGATATCACAGACAAGGTTAACTTCATACGGGGTGTAATACATATCTCAATTTATATAGCCTTTTAATCACATTCTTGCAGAATCTTATAAAGAATTTAAGAGTCTGTTCCACCTCTGCATTTTTTGACACTCGTTAGTTAAAATTAATGAATCCTTTGAATGAATTCCATAGAAATGGTGTTTCCACAGAAGCCTGAAATTACTTTCCTTGTTTGTTCAAACCTATTGCACTGAGCAACCAGCGCAGATGAGCACAGCTGAATTAGAAAAGGAACATAAACCCCAGTATTTACACCTGTTTGCAGAAATAACTTGGTTTTTTAAAATTTACAGATAACTTATTAGAAGATCACTTTTTGAGAAGCACAAGCAGGTGAAACCAGGTTTAGAATAACATATTTTCTGCTTTTTTTACTAGAGATTCCTTTTATATATGTGATTTATTAAGTTTATAATATTACTTCAACATATTGTAATATTAAATTTATAAGACCTTGCTATTTGTCTTCTGCCACCAATGATAAAACTCAGCATTTTACAACAAAGGTAAGATTCAATTCTTCATACTCATTCCATTTTATTACCTCAGTACCCACCAGGGTATTTTTAAAATTCCAATAATATATAATGTGAAAAACGTTAGTTAACTTACTGTAACATTGCTTTAAAATTGTTACCACTTGTTAAAAAAATAAGTAAAAATTAGTTTTCATTTTACATATAGTGTCAGCTCACCATTATGTTTTTTCATACAGCAACCATGCACATTAAATACATTCCTGAGCAATCTTGCCTAATTTATAAATTGTTTTTCCATCTGAAGCTGGGCGTTTCATCACGTACTGTTAAGAAAAAGAAACCAAATTAGTCACAAACCAATATTTAGATTTTATTTATAAACATTAGATAATCCCAAACTTAACCTGTACATGCATACGTATGTCTACACATGACATTTTTTATTAAAACTACTGGAGTACTTTCCTTCATGCCAGTGTTCAGTTTAATGGAAGGTGATAAACATTAACTGTTTCAAAATGCAACCTAGCAATATAAAGAGTGATTAACAGAAAGGTTTTAATAATCCTCTAGCTATTTAAAGTTTGGTATATTAAACTTTCTAGATATTAAGAAATCTGAAGTAGCGGAGTGCTTGTTGCATTTTCTGAAATTTATAACCTTTACACGGAAAAAAGTCTGTGCTGCTGAATTAAGAATAGCCAAATTACTTTTTTCTGTTTATCAGCTATGATGTGAAACAATGACCAAATTATTTATATCCGACCATGGGAGAAAGCTTACACATGTGCATTGTGCCATGCTCCTGCTTACAAGATACTGTTTTTAAGCAAGAAGAGCAGATCTGTAAGAGGCAGTGTCGCTCCCAATTGCAGTTACAAAAGTTACGTACCAAAAAAACCCACAATCCCGAGTATGAAGTGGTTAATTAATGACTGCAGCAGGCAGCATATGGCCATCATTAGCAGTGAGTAACTCACTTGTAAGGTTGTAATATGCCTGTCACATTCATTATTGATACTGACAAGATGTTTCTTTGGAAAAACATTTTGAGAAAATTAAGCAGACAGTGTTATGTCTACAGCTCAAGTCTTCCATAATGAGAACAAAACCTGAGATGCTGCAAGGTCCCAGAGTATGTGGAAAGGGCATCAAAGGATATTAAAATCAAATGAGCAAGTACCATGAGTACACAAGCATTTGTATGCTACATGCTCAGAATCAACATAATCAGTTTTCCTTAACAGATGCCCTTAATTTGAACTGAAAAATGGGCAAAAGTCACGTGATGTTAAGCATTTACCATAGGTCTGGGCCTAAGCCTGTATTTAAAAATTCAGCAACACCAAGTGTTCTGATGAGATTGCTTCCCACCTTCTTCGTGAGCACAAATTCAAGTTCAAAAAACAAAACAAACTTCAAAGGGCACATCTCGTGCTTCCAGGAAAGCAAGACACACATTGAATCAAGGGCCTCCAACTGGAGTAGGAGAATCCCAACAATTACTCTGACTAGCATCTCCTTTAGTTATTTAACCATTCTAGTAATTTCAAGTAGTTGATACTTTGTGAACAGATACATGACTGTATCTGCTCTCTCTTCAAAACTGAAAAGTGATTTCTGAGAAAAACAGTTGGTTTTGTTCAGTAAACATGAAAAGGGTGGTTTTGAGAAAACAAACCCTTAAGTCAGTAGCTCACTCAACCAAAATATTTCCTGGGCATTCAAGATGCAGAGTCTCTTGTAGCGAAGACCACCTTTAAAGAGAAAGTTTATTTATCCCCACTACTTGATCTCAACAGAAAATGCTGTTGTGTGAACTACTTTGAGAGTGAAAAGAAGGGATTAACAGTCAACAGCACCTGATGCCCTTGATGAATCTGGTGGCACAAAACTGGAGAAATGTATACGTCAATGATGTATGTTAATAACCAAGAATTGAGACAACATTTAAAAGCTGGTGCAGTAAGTACCATGCTGGTAGTTACTGTGGCATTTTGCACAAAATAAGCCTAAAGGGAACATTTTCTGAACTTCAATAATGACTGTATACATGTAACTCTGGACTATTTTCTTTGAGTAAAAAGCAGGTTGTTATTACTATTACAAAAATTCAGTCTCAATTGTTCAGTTAGTACCTAATAGCCATTCTATCAGTAAGACAAACAGAAGGTCTAAGTTGAAAAAAATACACTAATTTCATGTTGTTATTCAGGTTGGTAAATGCTGAAAAGCTGCAACAGCTGTAAATTCATGTAATTATTTATATATAAATAGACAGTCCTGGGTGCAGTTATGTATTGTAGAGGAAGAAATATTTTCCTTAGCTTTGTCTAAATAACGTTTCCCTATGCACATGCCATTACAGAAATAGAATATTTCACCTTGTTCACTGAGAGTAAATACAATGTAAAAACAGTAAACTAAATACAGCAGCTCTACTCAGGTACTGTACTAATCAGTAATTATAAAAATTTACACTACGTGATTTTAACCATCTCCATAACACATACACACAAAAATATGCATTTGGCAAGGGCAGAAACTTAAATGTAAACCCATAAAATGCTATGTATATGCATATGTAGGTATGAATTTCAGAAAATATAGGAAGGTATAAATGCTAGAATTAGGAATGTATTCTACGGTATGTTTTAAATAAAAATTTAAAGGTATATGCATGGCAATAATCTCAGTTCAATGCACTCAAATACTTAGTAAAATATTTTCTACAAGTTTGGAAATACTGTACAGCCATTCTGTATATTACTCTACTTCAATTTGTCTGATGGACAGCCACCGCAAAAAATTGCATTTTTATTCCCAACAAAATAACACACTAAAATAACACAAGAAATAGTGCATAGAACATCAAAATGAAAATGACTGTCCTTTCACCCTCCATCCACAACTTACACACTTTTCCTTCTTTTTCCAGTTTCTTCAAGTGGACTAGGAGGTTATGTTCTGCTGCTGGAAGTAAATTTTCAGGGATTTCCTAATGGGAACAAAAAATATGCATTTTGTATTTGTTTAAATATCCATCGATTATTTTTTCAATATATGGAACCCATGGTTTATTACCACAGATCTTCTGAATTGGTACATGGAACATTCAGTTAGTTATGTAACAACAGGAAACTAAGATGAGTAAATCAATTTTACACCAATTAAATGAGTAGTTTAACAAAACATTTTTGTTTATTTTGCTCGGGTTTTTTGCATTAGCCATTTGTATGATGAAAACTTTGGCCAGCACTAAGACTCCTCTTCTGAGCTTGGTCTGCCCTGGGTTGCCAGTGTAGCTGAGTATTTTTAAAGACAAATTTATGATGCATTTCTCCACAGATCATCACTTCTATTCCATGACAACATTTGCATAGGTTTAAATATCCTGTAGCAATTAGTATCTGTAAATGAGTAAACAATTAAAAAATGTAACAACTTCAGGAGGA
Organism: Picathartes gymnocephalus; assembly: GCA_013390045.1. NCBI lineage: Eukaryota > Metazoa > Chordata > Aves > Passeriformes > Picathartidae > Picathartes > Picathartes gymnocephalus. Next base: position 24,379 of record WEKY01049488.1, read on the forward strand.
CAAAATATCTCTTACAATTTTTCAATGCTCACTATGTAAAAAGCAGTGACACCTGTTGTCCAGAAAAGCTGTGGATGCCCTATCCCTAGAAGGGTTCAAGGACAAGGTAGACGGGGCTTTGAGCAACCTGGTCTTGTGGAAGGTGTCTCTGGCCATGGTAGGGGACATGGAAATTGCTGACCTTTAAAGTCCCTTCCAACCCAAACCATTCTATGATTGTATGACAATTGCTCAAAATCCCCCTCTTCAGCATTATCATCCTAAAGATAAAGCTCTTTTTATCCTTTTTGAAAATTAAAATGTTCTTCAAATACTGTGTGACAGGAAAATCCACAAGAAAACTAGCTAAATAAATTGTGAACCTTTAGAATACTTTGAAAGCATATATATTTTTTCATAATATAAAGTTTTAATAGTACTGAAAAAATTCTTATATAGACAGGACAAGTGGTTTGGGATTTACAGAAACAGGAGAATGGCTTTATACTTAAAACCTACTTGATCAGGCAGGAGAACTGCAGAAGCTGAACTGCCATAGGTAATGGTACATCAGCACTGCAAAACTATCAATGTGGTGTAGTCATTCTTTAGGAAACTGGAGATCAGCAGAACCATGAAAAATGAGCTGTGAAGCTGTTACAGTCATTGGCAACTTTGACACCCTCCAAAGCAGAAGTGCTGTATCTCTTACCTCTGCTTGTTAGGAGGGCAACCCCACACCACAAATTGCAGAGGTTACATGAAGGACAAAGAAGTAGCAAAAAAATATTCTTACACCAGTCTAATGACACATACAAGCTATCCAACCTCAGAGCTGCAGTATCTTTCTCTATGGAACTGCAGTTCACCTGCAACCTCCTACAGACTGATAAATCAAGAACCTGACGTTTTCAACCATTCTTCAGGAAACTCCAAATACACTTTGAGAAATCCACAACTAACAGTCATGTCATACTTTACACTTTGAACCAAACACTACAATTTTATTTTTGCTTAGTTTTATGAAACTGCGCCTAAGACCATCTGTACAGTTAAATTTGTAAGAATCATCTGGGCCTCACTCCAATTAAGTGCTTAAACAAGACAATTTAAATGCACAGTCATAAGTGAACTTTGAACAGGCAGAAATAATTTTTATCCCTTTTAAAAAGCCACCATGGTTTTCACTCAAAGACCAACTTTGTAACACACAAGTTTTATGAACCTAACCTACATTTTCTTCAGTTTGATCTAAAAACTTTTAATCAACAATTACCTTGTATACCATCTTTACAAGCTCTGGGGATGTATATGATTTCCCAGCATTCTTCTGGAAAACATTTAGAATTTGCTGTTCACGTGCAAGTCGGTGAGAAATGTAGTTTTGGATTCTAGTATTTGCATCACGTACTACTGGGCCATGACCTAAAAATCAAAACACATGTACCAGAGCACTATTACTTACATTTGTAATTAAGTACACTGTTGAATAATTGAAACATTCTTATGTAAACTCCAGTAGATTTAAAGTCACGAGAAAAAGGTTTGAATGTCTGCACTACAGATTACAGTCTGCATCTGCAAAGCATTAAGATGGAAAGGAAGAATTAGGATACGAAAAATCTTAATGGGGAAAGGGAATACTTCAAGCAAGGGAAGACTACTTTAGGCTATTAGAAAAAAGGAAAGGAGTTCACTGCTGAACAGATTAAAAAAATTAGATTCATACTATTGTATTATCTCTGTCTGTCTTCCTCTCCCCAAAGGATACTGACACTGATGACTTAAACTCATACTGGCCTTTGAGCAATGATGGCTGACACAAATGATTCAGGCACTACCATCATGTTGGGGCAAACACCAAGGTTACATCTTTAATTGTGACAGGTAATCTTCCTGAACAAATCTTCAAAGCTGATTCACACACTGTATTTTATGCCTTTAAAAACTTTAAAAACACTGTCATGAGTATGATTTAAAAAAAACTAACAGAAGAGAAATAAAAGAGCCAGTCAGAATGTGTCAGGGCAGGTAAAAAGGAAGGCACAGGGAAAGGTACAGGTGGATAATTTTATGCCTGGTTGGTTAATAATCAAAACACATGTTTTTTCCTGCACTGACTGTGGCAGATCAGAAATGTTCAGCTTACTGACAGCTCTGTGGATCACATTATGAAAAGATTTAATTGGTAAAGCACTAACCTTTATGAAAAATCAAATGCTGTCTCGTGGTACATTAAAATGACAAAGAAAATATTGTTCAGCCATGAGAGCTACATGCACAGAAAATAATGTGTTACTTACAGAGGAATTGGCTTGCACAAATATTCATCACATGCTTTTTATAGCAAGGTTTCCTATTTCTTTGCCTGTACAACTCACCTGAAGTAGCAGCAGCAACTTCCAGCTCTGCTGGTGTACGCTCTAACTAGTTTATAAAATTAGTAGAAAAGAAACTACTGTAAAAAACCATAGCTTTCTTTTAGAAGTTATTTGGTACCTTCAAAATCAGTTTCTTTTAAAGTTCTCTGACTATTAAAAAAAATTTGCCATATTCTTTACTTGTACTTTTGGGTTTTTAGTTCTTATGCTTTTTAAATTAAAGCTTATTTTGCCTGAGGACAGGCAGCTTACAGAAAAAGAGCAACTGATTTTTCATGTTTTGAACTAAAGTGTCAAAGGAATCTATCTTTCTGTAAGTCAAAATATTTCTGCGTATTTCAACTTACACACTCACTTCAGCACCTCTGAAATTACTAAGTATACATTGAAGCTTACCTTGTTTAAATATACTATTATAAATACAAGATAAGTAATGTGCAAATATAAAACTGTACTGTCATACGGATTTAAATTTAATGATTTCAAACATATTTAATCTGAAGCTATTTTTCCTTACAAAATAAGTTACAAGTACAACAGTATCTCTACTGTTGCCATTTATAAACCCAAACCTTTAAATGTAGAAAATACATAATAAGATATACAATGTAGAGACTGTAATGTTAATTGTCAATTCTCTTGCATTCTCTAATGACAGAAGTCTCACGAAAGTAATCAAATTAAGGGTTGCACATGGAAATCACAAGCCATTCTTAACACCTGGCCCTAGCCTTCAGGTGACTTAATTGGCTTAGACTACAAGACCAATGTCAGAACCTGAAATGGAACCCACATTTTGCAAAGTTAAAGGGACTTCATATCCATTACATCATCTTATCCACAGCTGTTGTGTATGCATATATGTACATTAAAATGATCTCAGAAAGCTTGGAACTAAATCCAGAGGTGGAACTTTCTCATCCATCCTTTTTCAGAGACAGCAGTATTTATTTATTAATGAATAAATGGATTAATATCTGAATGAATGTAAAATGTTTCTGAGCATATGAAAAGCACTCTCAAAATGTGACTGTCTTTCCATGAATTCAGCCTTAATATCAGACAGATCCATATTATTTCCTCAAAACACACTGTGAAGTGTGAGATTCTCTTACTTTAAATTACAGAACAAGGGACAGAAGTGAAAAAAATAATTGGCTCATGAAATCTTCCACTGATTCCTAATTCCAGTACCATTTTTTTCCTATATTACCAAGGAACATTGCTTATTATTACAGGATGGGGAGCCCTCTGCTGACTAAAACAGCCTCTTCTTGTCCCAAGGATTCTCATCAAATATAATCTATAATTAGATATAATGAGTGTTGTACCTGAGTCATTCCCACATTAAATTAAAAAAGAAACATAGAAGGGGAAGGATTGACAAAATTCACCTACTCTCACCTAGCCAGCAGTCAGTTTGTCACAAAAATTCATCTAATTCCAAGGCTACCACATGAGTGCTAAAGCATGGATGGGGAACAGAGAAACAGTTCAAGAATTATGAAGACATAATACTGCAGCACAGACAAAATACTTGGCTTACACAAAAAGTATTGGTAAAACAAATTACTTCTGCTGTAGTTACCCAACATTATCAACAATTGTTCTGATTGGGCAATAGCACCTTCTGTAGAACTGCATGCATATTTTGTGGTGCATGGATGAAAAAAGAAAGTTAGTTCCAAACCATCTCAATACTTAGCTCTCATCACTGAAAATGCATGAGGTCAGACTGGCTTCCTAATTGCAAGTACAGTATGAACACAGTTGAAATAGTAGCAAACAGTTACAAATAAAAAGCACAAATGTTCAGCTTCAGTAAATGTGTAATCTAGATACATAACCATTAAGAACAGAGTGAAATACAACAGATAACACTGATGAACCCAACAGAATTTGGCATATATGGGGCTTTGGCAGAAATTCAGTTAGAGGAACAGACTGCGTTTTGCAGTATTAAGAAAGAAAGAAAGTAAAACATTTGATTGAGATTCTGGAGGCTAAAAAACTGTCAGTTTTAACAGCAGTTAATAAATATGACCACGTCACTATTATGTCTACATAAACCTTCACATCCATGGAATATGTATGATGTTTTTCTTAAACAACATTTTTATGCCTAGATCTTAAAGGACACCTACTTCAAAAGAAGGCTATTTTAAGAGTGAACACAAGAGACTAGGCTAAACATAGATGGCTAATGGAAAAAGGCAGAACTGAGAACGTAGACACAGTAGCTTGGAATGACAAGTTGAAGAAGAAACAGAAAAATTCAGAAAAAATCCTGAGATGTAGCTCTGAGAAAACAAATGAGAAGCTTAAACTGTAGTTACATAATGAATTCTTAAAACGCAGTTTTGTCAAACAGACATGTGGTATATATGAAAAGTAAATGCATTCCCGAGGTTTGGAGAAGAGAGAAGAAAAGAATTAAAGGGAAGCCACAGACTGAATGAATTGGCAACTTATTTTTAGAACATTTTTGGCCTCTTGGCTCTTGTTCAAATTTAACCTAAGTCATTTACTGAGACAACCATTTTACCTTTCTGCAGCTTTCCAAGATGAGTTTTTGATTCATTTGTACTGCAAAGGACCGACATCTCTCAAAAACCATTACTAAGTTACTCACATTGACAGTGTATGTGAGGATGAAAAGGACCAAAAGAACAACTATTATTTTTTCTTCCATGATAACATTAAAGCACAGGGATAGAGTAATATAAGAAAATTAAATCTGCTGTATGATTCCAACAGTGAAAGATTTTGGCCCCTGGAGTCTTCAGGCACAGAAAGACAAGATCCACCCTCAAATGGAGAAATTTCAGAAAGGAAAGATACCTATCATTAAAAATTTTCAAGTTTTGCAAATCACCATGACAAACTCATCTTAGTTTGCTGCTTATTAAGTAATGAACTTGAATTGCTACATCAGGGATGATGTATGATTGTAATAATAGTACTCAAATCCCTAGAGAAGATATTTTAAAATTACACAATAAAAGAGAGCAGTTAAAAACACTTACCTGGATAAATCAAATCTGGTTTCATTTCTAACAACTTTTTCAAAGTTTTCATGTAATCAGACAGGTCTTCTATTACTGTTGTTCCTTCCCCTAAAATACAGTCACCAGAAAATATAGCATTTTCTTCTTCTAGATGTAAAATCATATGATCATCAGTGTGGCCAGGTGTATACAAAACTCTGTTTAAAGAACAAAAAAAAGCATATGTTTTTCATACAGCATGTATATTTCATGTTTGAAGCCAGAACAAATGATGGCAAAATAATACACTTGCAAAGCAGCCCATAACAAGAACCAGAAAAAAATGACCAAAAAAGGCTGAAAAGTTGATGTAAACAGGTATCACTATGCCCAATCCCAATGCATTTTCTTATATCACACAGGAACACCAATCATCATCTCTAACATGCTTTTACTTACATGACACACCATAATACAAGTGCATTAAAGGAGCTGACTAGCCATATAGAATTTCTGTTATAGAGGGCTTTATTCTGAAGCTTTAAAATAAAATTGATGTGTTATTTCCAGACTGAAATGCCTGAAGTTCTTGAAATACATGTGGCACTTAGGAAGGAGGGTAAGGATGACATCTATTCTTTTAGAAATTAACTACAAACTTCTGAACCCAACCCAGATTAAAGTTCAGTCTCCAAAAATTTATTTTTCCCTGAAATCCCCATAGCACAGAGGAGCACAGCTGCCAAATACAAAGAACCACAGTCTTTCGGCTGTTCTACGTGCAGGTCATTAAACACCTGCATGCTAAGGATTAAGGACCCACAGCTTGGATGAGCAGTGCATTAGCATGCACCAAAGGGACAGTGAGTGTGTATGTAGCATATGGTAACCTGAGCTGCCAGGCAGCTACACTGGGGTGTCCTTTCACTATGATTTCTGAAAAGCAGAAGGGCTTTATGCCGAGGCTGATGCAGACTGAAACTAACACAACTCCGACCAGCATCACTGCTGATATTCATTAGAATCTTCTTGTTAATGGCAGATGCATCAAAGCAGGGATCAGAAACTGAGAGAGAGCTGGTGCCAAGAGTGGAGCACAGGGCAAGGCTAAACAGCTCCCAGCCACGCTGATGAGGGCTGGGCGACCACAAGTGCAACATCATCTGATGCAATGACTTCCAGCTCCTACTGAATACTGAGCTCACAAGAAAGCAGGTGAGCAATCGTCCTGTGGAGGAAACATCAAAATCAAGGTGGTGGGCTGCAGCTCACCTTGGGGAAATAGGATCCTTCAGTTCTCGATGAAACTCTGCCAGGAAACCAAACCACTAACATGAAAAAATAGCAAAAAGAGAATCCCAGACAGCCTGGCACACCTTGAAAACCTGAAGGTTGCTAACAAAAATTTAACATGCAGATATTTCTGTTTTGGAGCCAGTGGTGGGCCTAACAGTATCCTTCAAGTGGTCACCAAATTATTCTGAAGGCAGAAAAGGAAGCTGGCTCAGGACTGTGCTGTCTGACGTCCAGGGGACTCTAGCCCTGCTAGTCACAACTTACCTTTTGAAAGTCAATGTTTGAGACAAAACATGCCTACACCCAGTCCTCGACAATCCCAAACTTCAAAATGTGCTAATGCTTGACTGACTTGGATTGAAATTAAAAAAATTATTTTCCATCTCAAAAGTTTTGTGCAAACATGGGCCACTTAGGGTAGTGAAAGGTCTTCAGTATGCACTGTAATACTCTTTTTACTTATATTTTTGCACTAATAAAATAAAATGCTTTTGGACAAAATACATCCCATTTCTTCTTTAATGTTTTTTTTCCTTCCAATCAACCAAGTGACATTCTGCAAGTGGGATATTGTTCCCATCTAAACTGAGGAAAACAAACAAACTTTGTCCTTATAAGAATAATGCCTTGTTAATGAAAGAAGTCTGAAAACAAAATGGTCAGAGCTTTTTATTTTGTGTGTGCTTCCATGAGGCACAGTAGCTTTCTGTTTCACACTCATTCAGACTAACATTATAGGCAGTATGCTCCACTGAAAGAAGTCCTCCAATACTGGCACCCTACAAGAACCTCACAGATTCAAGGTCTTGATTCAAATTTAACATTTTAAGCATTAAATGCTTTAGAGGCTCGTAGGGAAGTATTTTTAAATCAAAAAGAAAGGTATGGTAAATAATCCAGCCAGACTACCACAGACTTCCACAATTTTAATAGTAACTAATTATATAAGAGTGATGAGAAAGCATGTAAAATCCTGTTTGATTTTCCTGGAGAACGAGTATTTTTCTAGGGAAATATTCTTAATTTCTCTGCTGAGTCCAAAGACTAAATCCAAAGGCAAATTTCTGATAATTCTCATTCATAAAAAACATTTCTTTGTATTAACATATCCTGTTGGATCATGACAGGAAGTCTATATGCATAATCGCTGAAAAGATTAGATGTATGGATTGGCAATCATTAGAAATTAGGATACATATACATGCCAGAATTCTGAAGAAAAAAGAACTTGCAGAAATTCATGGTTACCTGAGTGTGGCTCCCTCTGTCTGTATCACATCTCCATCTTTAAGATAAAAATATTTATGTCCTCCTTCTATTGTTTCTTCACTGTGAGGGACACGAGGGAGCTTACATACCCGATATTCTGAGTCTAATATTTAAGGAAAGCAAAGAAAATGATGTTTTGAATTTCTCACCAACAAAGGTAATTCCACAGAGAGGTTACTTTTTGAATAAGTACTATGAATTATCACACAATATGAATACAAAACTAGAAACAACAAATTCTGTATCGTAACTTTGTATTTGTAGAGCACGCTTATTCCAGAGCCAAAACCACTAAACAGTGAAAGCCACTGATTCTGAATACTGCATTCTGTACCAGTGACAAATTTGAAGTTGGAAAAAAATCACAAATGAAATTAATAAAGATCAGTAATTATTATACTTTACAAATGTTCCTTCTTGACTCACGTGCCAATTCCCCCAAGTTTTGACAATGCCAGTAAGATTTCTGCACTCACATTTTGCTTTATAATTCACAGAAGCATCACTCAACATTTGCCTAAAATTGGATGAAGACTTTTTGACCTGCATCTTCTCTCTGCTTTTATCATTCCGAACACTACATAAAATGCAAACACCTTGGCTGGAACAGCTATAAAGAGCAACCCAGAAAGGCATTTATATCTCTTGCTAGTCTTTACAACCACATTGATAGGCTGGCAAGCCCAAAATCCTCACCAAGACACCAATACACCAATAGTTTTCAGTAATGCCAGGGCCTCGTTGCAGAAAAGCACCTGGCAACTTTACAAAACTAAGCCTGTGACAAAGCTCGTGACAAACTCCAACAATATTAAGAATTACCATGTTATCCATACTGCTCATGCTCTTCTCAGACACCAAAACAGAAATGTCTCTTACTGTTTATCAACGTGGAATACACATTTTTAGATCAGACTTTACTTGCAGACTGCCCTACTACTTTCCCTTTGTGACCTGAGGCCTATGAATTTGTCAGCAATTACTAAAAGGCTCCTGTAAAGAATCTCAAAGTTATACACATTTCTTTTTCAAAGTTCAAGCTATTTGTTTTTACAAAAGTGAAAATAACAATCAATTTATCATTGCTATCCAAGTAAAACAGAAGGAGTATCAAGTTTTTCTCACATCTCTTAATACCATGCTGATGGTAATCTAGGTTTTCATTATTCACACAGAAGAAAAATTCACTATGAAGGTATGCACAGGTATTGAAGAAAACCTGTAGTACTACAACCATTACATTCAGATTATTCATTGCTCTCAGTGTACACACTGCAGCAGAATCATGAAATTGTATGTAGTTTATGCAGAAATTCCAGAAAAATAATGCAGTTGATTTGCATGGAAGCATTCAGTTAATGTTTTTTCTTGCCATGTATCTAATGTTTTCAGCAATATCTGAAATCTCTGGCCTACCATTCGGGATGTTTTTGCAGATATCAGGTATTCCACCAGTATGATCACGATGCCAGTGTGTCACCAAAATTTCTTGAATCGCGATGTTGAAGTCTGACAGTGCCTGCTTTAAACAGCTGATGTATTCAGGAATAGCTGGCTCCCCGGTGTCAATAAGGACTCTTCTACACATGGACCAAAAAAAAAAAAGGGAGGGAGAGACACACACCAGAGAATAAAGTGTTCATATGACAGACAAGTAATATTAATAAAATAAGCCAACACATGAAAATTTAGCAATAATGGATGTCTCCACATCCAGACATCACCTCTTGCCTCCTGATGTTCCAACCCCGTGGCATAACAACTTAAAAAGAGAGATAACTAATAAACGTAGGCCACACATTTACAACTCCGCGACAAGTGGCAGAAGCCACCGTTTGGTACCGCGGGGCAGCTGCGCGGCCTGAGGCACCCGTCTGCTTCCCTCACGGCATTCCCCGCCTCGGCCCAAGCGTAGCCTGGACGAGGCTCCACATCCCACCTGCCCAAGCCGCCTCCGGGCACTATCCCCTAAAATTTAACGCTGCACGGCTTCGTTCCTCTTTTTAACCCTGATTTGGGAACAGGCCGGTAGCGGCCTCTCGAGCTGCAGGCAGCGCACGGTCCCCAAGCGGGGCGAGGGCAGCGCAGCCGCGTCCGCCGTGCCCTGCCCCGTTCTCCGAGCAGGGTCGGTACCTGTGCCCGGTGCCCACCAGGTAAGTGTTGGTGCCCTGCAGGGTCATGGGCCCCGGGTTGCAGCCCAGCACCCGCACCACCCGCGCCGAGAGCCGCTCGATGCGCGGCAGCAGCGACACCATCTCTGCCGCGAATCCGCCCGAATTCCCGGCTCCGCTTCCCTCAGGACGCCCCAAGACGGAAAGGCGGAAGCCTCTACTGCCGGCGCTGCGCTTCCCGGTGGCCGGCCGCGGCGCCTTCCGCCCGCCCGTGGGGCGGCTCCTTCCGCTCCACGGCCGGCGCGGGCCGGGGCGGGGCGGCCGCCGGTGTGCGGCTAAAGCCCGGCTGCCAGCGATAAACGCTGGGGTCAGATTATGGGATGAAGTTCTCCTTCTTGGAGGGGGACAGTTCTCGGTGGAATTCAGTTCTCTGTGCCGGGTCGGTGCCTCGCTGCTGCTCTGTGAGAGGCATGTTCGTGCTCTGCCGGCTTTTTCCAGAGAAATTTTTTGTAATTTGATGCACTTTCTCTGTATCCCAGGAACACGCCCACTTGCAGCGTGTGTAGGAGCTGGGTATATTCCTGCACGGCACATAGGAGCTATCTAGGATTCAGCATTTTTAATAAAATTGGAGAGCTACGGGAGAGTGTCCGGCAAAGGGCCACTAAGGTGATGAGGGGACTGGAGCCTCTCTTTTCTGAGGAAAAGCTGAGACAGCTGGGACTGTCCAGCCTGGGGAAGAACAGGCTCAGGAAAATCTCATCAACGTGTGTAAAAACCTGAAGAGAGGGCTGTGGGTCTGTCACAGGGCCATTGCCTCTGGTCCTGTCGTAGTGCCCGGTGCTAGGACCAGAGGCAATAGGCACAAACTGGAACACAGGATGCTCACTCTGAACATCAGGAAATACTTTTTGACTGTATGACCAAGAGTTGGCACAGGGAGCCCAGGGAGGCTGTAGAGTTTCCATCCTCGGCTATGCTCAAAACTCACCTGTACATGGTCCTGGGCAACTGGCTGTAGGTGGCCCTGCTTGATCTGGGGGCGTTAAACATAAATTCCAGTGATCACTCCTGAGCTCAGCCATTCTGTGATTTTGTGAAATTATGTCACTGTCATCCAAGTAGAAATACTGTATTTGCAAGCAACATTCATTGTAGATCCCGTATGGTGCTGAAATTTACCTGTTTGGCTTTGCAGCGTCTCCTCTGAAAGCCCTGATTAATTGCATATCAAGTGACATTGTTAAAGAGAATAGGCCAGACTTGTTCTCTCCTTAAACTACCTGTAAATGAAGAATAAACAATTTAACCTGAAATAAAAGCAGGTAATATTACTGTGGGTAACTTTACTAATATTAGAATTCCAAATATTATCTGATTATTTTATACTTATATAAGATCTCATATGGTACGTGGTATAAGGTGATCATAGCAATACAAAGCCACAGCCAGAAACTGTACCGCTGATGCTGACATCCCTATATTTAGGCCTTCAAGCTAATTTCTTTTATTTATCTGATAAATCTTTACTTATTTGAGATACCTATTTACTCATTTGAGATATAAAACCATTACATTTATTTTTTATTTTCACGCTCATGAAAGCATGAACTATGGACAACAGAAGAGATATTTCAGGTCAAAGGAAAGAAGCTTTTATGTGTGCAGGTATGCTGCTGAAATAATCAAGAAAACCCCATACACAATATTCCAGTCTCTCCCCATATCATTTGCGTATATGCTCTTTTGTGAGAAACTGTGTCTAGACCTGAATTTACCTAATCCAGAGATACCCTCTTATGCTTATTTTGTACCATATTTGTATAGATATTGGTACTTTCAACCCATTTTCAGTCTTCCAGTAAAGTTCCGTTTAGTCATTAGAAGAAGCTGCTACCTAAGCCAAGGCAAGTTGTATATTTAAGTGGTTTTCTATTTTTAAGAAAATTCAGAATATTTAGAGAGGTTTTCCAAAATTATTTATCTGAATTTTATATGTCATTGATAACTCAGTAAGGTGCCATTATTTTTAACATCACAAAACTTTTTTTTTTTTTTTTTT
>WEKY01049488.1:36480-48926 GCA_013390045.1 Picathartes gymnocephalus
TTTTTTTTCCCCCCAAATTAAGAATTGTTTGGGGAGTTGGAGACTTGTTCTCCGGGGAATACTTATTACTACCACTGCTGTCCTGTGCAAAGCATTTTCTGATGTTAAGCAGGAGTTGTGAATTTGTTTCATCTGTAGGTGGCAGCAATGGTGTCTTTCGAGAACGAAGTACAGGTTCTTTGATCATCTTCATTTCCTGCACAAGCCCATCTGTTTAAAAAATCTGTCGTTTCTCTTACAATACAGAGGTTGATAGGCAGGTAGTGGAAGTCCTGCTATTATGCAGGACTATATATGATACAAGAAAAGATGAGTGTATACCTTCAAGTTCTTTTGGTTCTCTGACTGTTTTGCATTAGTACATTTTTGAGGGGAAAAATGTTGTGAAGCAGGTAGACTACCAGTAAAAAACCCAAAACCAGCTGAGTTTCAATAAACCTAAAATTAGATTGTTGATATACAATGATTAATTTTGTAACAACTATGAGATACACAAGACACAGACTGGTATTTCTGAAAATCCTACGAGGTCACTGTTTGAATTTTTAGCACCCAAGAAATCTTTGAGTCTGGCACTTGGCGTTTTTTTCCACATTTTAAGCATAAATGTTGAGGATAAATGCCTCTCCACTGTGGCTGTGTAATAGCCTAATAGAACTAAGCACAAGCATGTAATTCTGCAATAATTAGTAGAATCAATTGAATAGCAGATAGAAAATGTCTTGAGAGACTTATCTTCATAGCTACTGGCACAGGAATGTCTTGTTGGGAGGATTTTTTACTTGCAGATTTTTTCTTTTTGTTTCCTTATATTTTTATATTATTTTTATTCTTTTTATCAAGTACAGAGATAACAAAAAAACCCCCCTTAAACCAAAAAGAAGCGAAGAAGATTTTGCAGAGAAAAAGGCTGTGAGCTGCAAGATTCCTGCATGGAGAGGCAACATTGTGTAGAAAATGTAAAAAGTCAGATCTGCAGGTTTGTGGGAGATGATTAGGGGGGATGATGGGCATTTCTCTAATAAGGAAAGGCTGAAAGAGCTGGTACTGTCCAGTCTGAAGAAGAGAAGGTCCAATCAATGCCTATAAATACCTGAAGGGTCTTTCCTACCACATTTAGAAACAAATAAAAGGATATGTACTGAATACCATAGGAGATCTGTCACAATTTAGAATTGTGGTTGTTTTCATGCCAAATGAATCATCCAGCCAATAATTTATCTTGTGGGCTGCTTGATTTACACTCCAAGAATCAGGTATGAAAACCTTGCCCCTCCCTCTGTGCCTCAGAGTTTTTGTCATTTTTTTTATTGTAACAAAGGTCACAGCAGTGAGCTTGTGACTTGGCTGACTTAGTGGTCTTTCAAGAACTGCAAGGGCTGCTTAGGACTAGGATGTTTCTAAAGAATAAGGGAGAAGCAGGAAGGCACACAAAAAAAGACAAGGGTTGATCATGTTCGTGATGAAGAAACTGAGGATTGTACCTCCTGTCCTAAGAGGTAGAAAAGCTACAGGCTAGGGGTGAGCATCCTCCTGTGCAGCACAGTCAGAGAGGCAGAATCACACCTGTGCCTTGTACCCTCCAGCTGTTTTAAACATGCATAAAGATTTCATGTTGAGTACCAACAGCTCAGCTGGAGCTGACTCTTGCAAACACCTGTAGTTTTATTGGAGGAAAACAATTTTAATCACCTGTCCTTGGCCATGTACAGTCTCTTCATGCATCATTGCACAGAAAGGATTTTATAAAGTGCATTGTACTACAGTTTCCAACTATAGCCAAAAAGATTGTTCTTTTTGCATAAATCTTTGGGATACATATATGGGTGTACAAATAAATGATTGAATATATATATATAAGCAAACATATACATGTAAACACACATATGTGCTTGTGTTTCCAGAAATATCTCTTGGCTTTTGCTCAACAGGTCTAATGAGATCTAAATTTGAAAATGAATACAAAGCTATTTAAACATACAGAGGTAAAGTGGTTATTTTATTTTTTTACTTTATGAAGTAAATTGTTAAATGATTTTTTGAAGAAAAATTTATAATCTGTTAAATTTAATATTAATTATAAACAGGGACTTCTATAGCAAATTTTTAGAATACAATTTTTATAATACAATCATAAGAAGTACAGTTCTTCACAGATAGCAAATTATTAACTGTGTCACATGGTTTCCATATGATTTGAGTTTCATTTTGTGTTACTTCAGTAAGCCCTTTAATTTCCTTGGACTGCAAGTCTCGTAAAGGTATGGATGGGAAACCTGTGAATATGGAAGTCTGCAGTTTTTGAAGTGAAAAAAACCCTCTATCCATGGTCAGTATTAAGGTAACTGCATTTTAAAATACAATTTTCAATATGTAATGGGAACTGAAGCCTTGCTAATCACATTTGATTGTTTCTGCTTTGTAACAAAATGATTCTGTAGAAGTATGTTAGTTTTTAGAGCAGGCTTATATTTATGTTGACTGACAGTTTACTCTTCCTGCTCCTGTCATGTTAGATCTCATATGTTTAATAAGACTGGGGTTTATGTAATTCTGATTGATACAAGACACTCTCTCCTGTGGCACTTAATTGAACCCCACCTGGCTGTTGTGCTCTTTGGAGTGCTATCATGCATAAAATATAGTGCTCTTAATGGCTGGGACCTTCAACAGTGATTTCATGTGCAGCTGTGCGCAGGCACTGGTGCTTGGATTTGGAATTAAGACATGGGACATTTGTGATTACAAATTTGTCAGTCTTGGGTAGAATTTTTTTAGGTTGCTATGAGAAAAATATAAACCTTGTGTCTTCTCAACCATTCCAAGGCTCTTTCAGGACTAGATTCCTTATTCAATATAATTGTGAGACAGTGAGCAAGCTGACATGTTTGATAATGTGCGGCTCTTTGTTTATCTTAGCTTACCTGATGGCTTCAAATGGCACCAAGATGTCCACACAGGTCTGCAGACTGCTGACATGACAGTAGTTTGGACAGTAGGCTTGTCAGAAATAGAAATCACCTGGCTCACAGTACTCTTCATGCTGTTATTTCAGAGGAGTCTGCCTGTAAAATTTCCTTTCTCACATTCCTCTTTGTGAAGTGCTCATATACAAAAAGGATAGGGAGGCTGTAAAGAGGGAGGGATCCTGTTACCTTTCTTATTCATTTAAGGTGCAAGATCAGAGGCTATTCCTTGCCACTTGAATGTCTGGTACAATATTAGTCATTAACTGTGAACCTTGGTGTCTTGCCTAATTTGGCCATAAATAGTCTTCCAAAGAACTTTCTGTTTGACTCCAGGTATTGACTAACCTCTTACTGTTGTGCTTCCTGTAACAGTCAAATAATGACCCTAATTGTTTTGTTTTGTTGATGTTTGTTTTTGTTTTTAACCCATTCTAAAAAACATGGATACGGCTTGACAAAGGTGGTACTCAAGTTGCAGGATGACATGTTGTTATATAGAGTAAATACAGTTTCCTTTGGAATTTTCTTGAATGAACCCTAGTAATAAACTCTTAAGTTACTTCATACACAAATTTTCAGATATAAAAAATTCAGTGTGACAAACCAATTGGGGTTGGAAGGGATCTGTGAAGATCGTCTAATCCAAACCCCCTGCTAAAGCAGGTTCATCTGTAACAGGTTTCACAGGATTTGAATATCTCCAGAGACAGAGACTCCACAACTACTGGGCAGCCTGTTCCCGTGCTCTGTCACCATCAAAGTAGCTTTTTCTCATATTCAGATGGAACTCCCTGTGTTTCAATTTGTGCCTGTTGCCTGTTGTCCCATTGCTGGGAATCACTGAAAAGAGTCTGGCCCAGTCTTCTTGACACCTGGCCTTAATTTATAAGATCCCCTCTCAGTTGTCTCATTTCCAGCTTGAACAGAACCAGCTCCTTCAGTCTGTCCTCATGAGTGAGATGTTCCAGTCTCCCAAACATCTTTGTAACTCTCTGCTGGACCCTCTGGGGATCTCAGAACTGGACGCAGTACTCCAGGTGCAGCCTCACCAGGACAGAGTAGAGGGGGACAATAACCACCCTCGACCTGCTGGCCACACTGTTCATAGTGCACCCCACAATGCCATTTGCCTTCTTGGCCACACAGAGACATTGCTGGCTCATGGTTAACTTGTCTTTTTGTGTTTGTAAACACAGAGTTCAGTTTATGCTGGACTTTGTACTGAAGTCCACTTCCTAGAATCTAACTGTGAATTGTATATAAATTGCATTAGCGATTTGCTGGAGATTAGTGGTATTTTATTGGAGACAATAGGAAAGAACAGCGAAAGGATTCCAACTATCCCAGCTGCAAGATTGCCTGATCTTTCTGACCTCTTCTGGGCCAGGACATGAAACCTAAGTAGGAGATAGAATGAGTAGCTAGAAATAGCTAAGGCCTAGATCCAAAAAAATAATCCATACACTCAGCACCTTTTCAGGCTGTTATATTTCCACTTATCTTCATTAGGAAATTAAGAACTTAAGTTCTCTTTTTTGGGTTTGTACCTAGGTCACAGTGAAGATGAGCCCAGTCAATCCAAGCAAAGAACAGTCATTACCTTTGTTTATGGGTTATTAACCAATTCTCTAATTTCATTCATCTGTGGCAGTGTGCCTGAATTCACAAAATCCAAAGGGATCTGCCTCCACACGTCCTTTCCCTGCTCCAAGTTCCCTGGTGCAGCTGTTCCCCATGTATTGTCTGCAGCTGTTTGGCACTGGCACCAGCCCAGCTTTGGCATGTCCTGCATCCCATCCTTTAGGTTTGCTGCCATAGCTTTTTCCTAAGATATGTAAATGAAATAAAGGGACTTTGTAATTTTAACTTTATAGCTTTGCAGAGGTGGACATGAATGAGAAAACAAATATACTGCCTTATAGCTTTTCTGTTTCACCTGGCAAATATCACAAATCTGCAGAGGAAAGATGTGTAAGGACTACCCAAAGAGGTCACAAGAATCCTTGCAGTGTTGGGCAATGTAAAATGTAGTTCTGACTACAAATTAATTATATTTGCAGTGAACTGTGTGGTTAAATCATCTGTGTGTAGCTACACACAACTTAGAAGACATTTCTCAAAGAGGTATAGATTGGTCTAGGTCTGGGTCCTTACAAGCCTCTTTAACAGGAGAGCTGCAATCCTATTCAGCACTTTCTTACTGCATGTGGAAAACCAGGCAGGAACGAATGCACACAAGTGCAGTAACACAGTTGGAACCTGCCAAATGATGTGTATTCTGATACCATGGTGTGTGCTCAAGACAAAAGTTTTCTCAATGGTTTGTGCTGTGCACCATAAAGGAGAAGAGCTCAGAAATTAAGAAAGTTTTGGGAAGGAATCAATCTTTTTTTCCATAAACTGCTTTTAAACCTTGCTTGTTTCTTAGTGTTTTGCAGCTCTTAGGAATTATCTCAACAGCTGCTTGAGTGGAGAATCACTCTTTGGGAGAGTGTGTAACCTCAGCAGGTTCAGAAATACAGCTCTCTTGGGCTGATTGTTTGCTGGTATCTCAGCACATTCTGCATTTTGTACTTGCCTGTTCAAATGGTCATGAGAATTGCTGTAGGATATTTTAAATGATGACGATATTGTTACTGCTAATCTTCCCTTTTTTCTTCTTCTTTTTAGGAACCAGTAATGAAGAACGACTCCATCAATTAAAAAGACAATTTACATTTATCTTTTTCAGAATAGATGTGTATTTTAGAAGTTAATTTAATATTTAAATCAAGAGCACAGAAAAATGCAAGTCCCTTTGCCATAATAAAAATGGATAACCCAACTTTACTTTGTATGAAGCGATATGAGCAGGCGGTATTGTCAAGAAAAAGACTCCATTGTAGGAAAGCGTTTAGATTGCTTTACATTAAGTGAGGAGAGAATGAAAAGAGTGGCAGTTTCACACAGGATGAAATTTACTAAGCAGAATTTCTTTTTTTTGGTTGGTGGAATGATAATTTATGTAGTTGATATTGGAGTGGACTTCTGGGTAGCTAGTAGATATTTCTGTCAAGGACAATATTCTTGGAGTATATTGATACTGTGTTTTAGAGGTCTTTCATCATTAATGACTCAGATATTTAGTTATGAGTGGTTTCAAAATGACTGGGAAGGTACCGACATTGGGAAGCTGAAATTGGTTCTTCTAGTTCATCTCTTTCATTGTGGAATTTTTATAAGGTAAGCACATTTAAACATTTATTTTAAAATGAGAAATCATGGTGCTTTAGGACAGTTATTAAGAAGTGCTTAGTATGGCTTCAGGGACAAGACCAATTCTAGCCTTAATAATTACTGCTCTGTGTAAGCAAATGGATTTTTGTCTGGTTATGCCAGTGGTAAATTTTGTCAGGTTTTGATGGACATGTAGTTCTTCTTCCATACACCTGTAAGTAATGATTTTTGTCATTCACAACCCAACTCTATTTGATTAATCAGCCATTTGATGAGGCATACTTAATAAAAATGATTGCTTTGAAGTGTACTACTGTTGTAACTGATAAATACAAGTTTTCAAAGTGATGTTATGCATACTAAGCAGCTGAGGCATCTGAAGACACAATGTTTGAACCTGACTGTCCAACCATGTGTAGAAAACCCACCAATATTCAGGAGAGAAATGAATAGCTGAATAGTTAGTAACAATACTTGCAGCAGTACTTCCCACAGGGACTGACTTAATGGTGATAGGCAACTTCGTTTGTTTAATGGATTACCTTAACTCTGAAGCAATCCGCAAAACTCTTGGACTTACCTGAACTCATACCCTTTCCAATGAATATCTCTTACCATGAATTTCTAGAATTTTGAATCTTCTTTCCCAGAATTAGTTACATATTCTCTGAGTGGCTTATTAGCTAGTAAACATTATTTTGCTAATTACTCTGACAGTGTTTTCAACTTGGTTTCTTGTTCTTCATTGCATGAATGATATTTTCTCCTGTGCTGCTACTTATACTTGGAAAATTTCCAAGATGTTATGTATAAGTTAGAAAGTTCTTTCAGCCACTCCTTGCAATTCAGCAGTGTGATAATGCATGTTGTAAAGTATAAGCTGGCAACAGCAAGCTGGCATCTGTGCTTGTACATTTGTGATTAACTATTATATACTTTTACTATATGTGTTTTTCTTAGGTGTATCAAGGTACAACTTCCTCCTGTCCTTCCTCTTAGTCATCTGATTTATGCAGTTAATTTAGACAATGAATCTCTCAGATCTCTGCAGTAAATGGATAAAAATAAATTCTGTCAAGTCAGGTCACACTTGTTAAGGTGAGATTCTCCAGAAGATCAGTTGGGACAGAAATCCATATTCTTCATTCAAAGAGGAAAATGAGGGTCCAACCAGTAAATAAAATTTGGTCAGTGGACTCTGGATGCTTGAAATTATAAGAAGTAAATACACCTTTTCAAATTATCTTTTTTCCTTTCTTCATTTCTTTCTTTCCTTCTTCCATCTTTCATATCCTTTTACACCTCCTGCTCCATCTTTGAACTTAGACTCCTAGAATGGTTGGGTTTGGAAGGGATCTTAAAAATCATCTCATTCCAATCCCCCTCTGCCATGGGCAGAGATACCTTCCACTTGACCAGGTTGATCAAAACCCCGTCCAACACAGCCTTGAACACTTCCAGGGATGGGGCAACCACAGCTTTTCTGGGCAACCTGTGCATCACCCCCCTAAGAGGAAAGAGTTTCATCCTAACATCATGTCTCAGCCTACTGTGTTTAGTTTGAAGCCATCCCCCCTTGTTGTATCACTCCATTCTCTTGTGCAAAGTCCCTCTTCAGCTTTCTTCTAGGCACTCTTTAGGTACTGGAGCTGGTGACTTACAAACTGGTACCCTTTGGGTATTAGAGGTTTGTACAGTGCACAGTACAATGGGAATTGGTTTGGTTTTGCTATCACACTGGCAATGCTAAGTAATAAATACGAAAATCAGAGGAAAAAAGAGGAAAATGAAATTAAAAGTATTTCTTATCAAAGGCTTTAGTTTCTTTTATTGGAAAGAGTGCATATCTGCAATTATATTTCATACGAGATAGTATGCTCTGCAAGGAGACACAATTAAGTTAAAAATGTACATATTAACTATGCTGACTTAAAATATATTCAGCCTGACCCATCTAAATGGTTCACACTGATGTTTGTAGAATTGAAAACAGTCTTGACATAATAGACAACATTAAGACAATAACACAGGGAACGTAGGAAAATGGGACATTTCCTTAGGGCACCAGATGAATTCTGGGGCTGTCTGATGTGTAGCGTTGTGCTTCATCAGCCAAGGGCACACCTGTGGGACACTAAACATTAGCAAAACCTGTGCTGTCAGAATAGAAGGTCACATAGGCAGCAGCCACTGTAATAGTGCCAGCTGCTGTTGTGCCTCTTGATGCTTAAAGGTAGCTCAGAATGCCCTGCAACTTTGAATAGAAGCAGATGAAAAAAAAATTTTTTGGATATTTGAAAAGATTAATTCTAAATCCAGGAGGCATCAGAGTTAATGTGAGCGTTTTGCTGAACCTGGGGTTATTTCATTACATATTTCTAAAAGGCAGTGATTAAAATTCTGAGCCAACATAAGTGATGGGCTGCAGGATGGGCCCTGCTCTGAAGCGGTACCAGCTGGAAGCAGTGAGCACACCTGTGGGAGATGCACTCTGGTAAACGTACTCCTCTGCTTAGTGACAGAACTCTGGGAGAAGGTGAGTAGGTTGAGGAGTATCTGGGATAGAGGCACACAGATTGCTAGAATCACACCCTGCCTTTCCTAAGGCAGCCCCACAGGCAGGCAGGCAGGCAGGATGCATGATATGGATGATTCCCTGTCCATTTTTCACCTGGATGAGCACAGTGACTTAAGGCTAGGGGGCAATGGCAACAAGTTCCTGCCCAGTGCAGCAGGTGTGTCTCCCCTGTGACAACCCCATCTTCACAGGTGCCCTGGCATAACAGGCATGAGGCTCTGCAAGTGGAACTGAATAATAACAAGGACGTTGGGTCATCTGGCTTGGAGATGTCACTGAGGTTAAGTTACCCTACACCCTGTGTCAAACTCTTACTCCTCTCTAAAAATGAAAGCAGGTTGTGGTCAGGTGAGGATCAGTCTCTTCTCTCAAGTAACAAGTGACAGGATGAGAGGGAATGACCCCAGCCTGCACTGGCGAAGTTTGGATTGGATATTAGGAAAATTTTCTTCACTGAAAGGGTTGGCAAGCATTGGAACAGGTGCCCAAGGATGTGGTTGAGTCTCCATCTCTGGAGATATTTAAAAGATGTGTAGATGTGGCACTTAGGGACATGGTTTGGTGGTGGACTTGCTAGTGCTAGAGCATTGGTTGTTCTCAATGATATTAAAGATCTTTTCTATATGTTCGATCACAGTTTCTTAATATAAATTTACTGACCTAAGTATTGACTTAGTTGCATCAATTTCATGGATTTAATCCAAGTATTTTGATATTCAGAAGGTGAAATTTAACATGGAGCAGAGAGTAATTTTCCTTTGATAAGGATTTATACAATGCTGAAATCTGTGACTGCATGACCAGATTTTAGACAGGACAATCACTATTGCCAGGCCACTCACACCCTGTCTATATGAATTTCTAAATGGCACCCAAATATTTATTGGTGTAGTTTGATGAGATGGGATGTGTGGTATAATACTGGGATTGTGTTGCAAAGTCAGTGGAAATCTGAGGGGAAGCATGTGATATGGAAACGTTGGCAAAGCAGCTTGCTTGTCACATGTGAAGGCTGTGAAGCAACAAAACCAAATAGCTGTCATCCCTGGGAGACAAAGCCTTCCTAATTTTACAGGATCAAACTTCATCACTTGTGAAATGATGAATGTGTAGGAACATCTCAAGAACAGAGAGACAGTGGAGCTCTGTTTCCATGAGTGTTTATAGCAAGTAGGAGCCCTGTCATCTGTGTTCTGCACAAAGCAACACTGCAAAGACAGAAACTGTTTTTTTTTTCTCCTGTCAAAGTGAATGATATTTAGAAACACTGATGATTCCTTACCATTCACATATGACAATTCAGGTTGTAAAGAAATTGTAGGTTTTTCACTCGGTTGGCTTCCCAGTAGCCTATATACCTTGAAATAATGAAAAACATATTCTCTTTAATGAGTTTATAGGGAGAAAAAGTAAATGGTAAACCTTCATTTGTCTATATTATTGACATAACCATTTCATATTCCATTTAGGATGTACCTCTACTTAAAATACATAACTAATCCAATACTATTTTTATTACAGTTGTAGTACATTTAAAAATATTTTTTACAGTTTATGATTACTGAAGAACAGAACTTCTATAGCAATAGATGTATTATAGGAAAATAGATTTGAGGAATATAACTAGAATAGTTTCAGAGCAGGCACAGGGTTTAATTGAGCCATGGACATGATAAAGGAGAAAATTTGAACTTGACCTACCCTTTACTATGGACTGAACTTTGCCCTAGGCTAGGAATGTAGCTCAACACTAGGTCTAAAAGTTGGCTCTGAGCCCTTCCTAAAATGTCATTATATTGCATGCCAAAAGGACAGATGAGAATGGGAGTGTAAGCTCAAAATACTCTTAAAATATGAAAATTCATCACAGGGAGCTCCATAGTGACATAAGCATTTGGAGCTCAGAGGACACCTTGCTTAATACATAGTTAAAGAGCAGTAGAAGTATTTGGACTTCACTAGAAAAAATAATGGTTTCTTTACAGTATTCAAAGTCAGAAGTGGACTAGCCCAAACCACTACAACTAGTAATAAATACATAACAATCTCAGAAGGAATGTACTTTGAAAATTGACAAGTGATTTCAGGTATACATCCAGCTGAAATATTCCTTTTAGGACATTTCTTGCCTTGCATATCACCTACTATCTCGGCTGTGAGGTCTGCAGCTTGAAATTTGTGCAGTTGGTTCCCACTTCTTGCTGCTTGAACAAGGACAGGCTCTGGTGGGTGAGTCCATGGACAACTAGCAGATCAGTCTACCCAATTGTTTTTTCTGGAAAACATTGCAAACTTTC
Organism: Picathartes gymnocephalus; assembly: GCA_013390045.1. Taxonomy (NCBI): domain Eukaryota; kingdom Metazoa; phylum Chordata; class Aves; order Passeriformes; family Picathartidae; genus Picathartes; species Picathartes gymnocephalus. The sequence goes on from WEKY01049488.1 coordinate 47,541, forward strand.
CAGATTTTTACATCTCAGATGCAAGAACCAGATGTTTTGGAATACTTATTGTTTTATAAACAGAAAAAGCTATAGATGCCTTGCCAAACAGCTCAGTTCTTTGCTTATGAGTGATTATTCAGGGAACAATAAGATAAATAATTTCATATATGACAGAGTTACTTTGTGATGTTAACTTTGTGATCAGAAAGGTTAGGCAACCAAGNTAATCAATAGATCTAGAGCCAGCTCATGGAACCAACATATGGCCTGAATGGCAGGGATGCAGTCTGTGAATCTTTGCAACGAGAAAAGCAAAGGCTCTTCCCCTAAAGCTCTTGAGTACTAACAAAGCTGCTCCACGCCTACTCCTATTGTTTACACGTTGCAATTCTCGCTTGTATGGTCAACATACCTTAACATACCAGGGAATAAGTCATGAATCCTCTAGCATGCCCTTAACCCAGGACCTGCCAATGCTGGCTGTCTCACTTGGAGCTGTAGAACAGATCCCTACGCTGCCTTCCCTGTGGTCATAGGACTTGGTCTTTAAAGGTGGAGGTGTTAAACCTTTAACCTCTGAAAGAGTCAGGGATTCTTCCTAGCTCCCTTAGTAAGCAGAAGGGTTCTGTGCTCCAGTGTTACATTGGAATGAGAGGCTCCTGTGAGATCTGGGTGTCTAATGATATGTTGCCCTCTGTTCTCTACATATGGTAAATGCAACGGCGTGGGTTTCATCAGGTCTGTGGGGTGTGTGATCCTGTGGGTGGTCAGGGAATTAGGAGGCTGCACTTTAGCATGAATCTTGAAGTTATCTCAGATGATGTCTTAGGGAATGTAAGTAGGAGGCAAGTTAAGGCATAGGACCTTGCCTTTCTCAGCGTGTGTATTGGCAGTCTTGTACAACGGTCTAAGATAACCAGGTGTTGGCCTGTGGTGTTCTGCTTAATTTCTCAAGAAAATAGATCCAAATGAGTGATGCAACTGTCATAGTTTATTTACTAAATTAGTTTTTCTTTTGAGGGGAAAAGGCTCTAGTAGTCCTTGTAAGGCTAGATAAATTGGCTGAATAACAATGAGTTTTCTTAAAAAAGGACTACTTATGCTGTCCTTGCCTGATGGTTATAGTCAAAATGGGTTCATTGGAGAAGAATGCTAGAAGCTTAAAACATCTGGGAACTAAATAGACAGAAATAGGCTTGGAAGTGATGTCTGAAGGCTGCTATGATCAAAATCCTGTTTATGGACAAACACATGGATTTATACACCTATAAACCAAGAACTTAGTATAAGTGAAATTCTAACAGTTGATTCCAAGAATCATTATTAGTCTAAATCTATTATTACATAAAAAGAAAGAATAATTCTATGCACAAAAATCTTCAGTAATAATAATAATGATAATAA
>WEKY01049489.1:12649-25216 GCA_013390045.1 Picathartes gymnocephalus
TATATATATATATATATATACACACGTGGGGTTTATTTTAAAACAATTTGGTAGCAATGGAAAGGAGATATGTAGCCATTTTGGTTATATAGCAATATAAAAGCATAAAAATAACACTTAAAGGAAATGTTTAAGGAAAGGAAAGAAAGGCCTCCCCCAGGTGGGCGTTTTACACTGCCTTATGCAACACTGAATTTGTTGCAACACAGTGGATCATGCACTGCTCTCTGGTGGAAGGCCCCAGAAACTAGACAGGGAGCATTTTGGGGGACTTTGATGTTTATGACACCTTCCAAGACATGAAAGCTGCCTCTCACATCAGCGCAGTTGAGCCTGTCAGAAGGGATGAACAACTTCAGACGTGTGTGTGAATGCTCTACTTCCTGTGTCACTTTAACAGATATCTAAGCTCTATGGTATTGCTCAGCTGTTCCATTCAATTTCTTAAGTACAGGCCTCTAGTCACATCTGAGATGCCCGGGGGTATCCTGACTGACTTCCAGCCATTGGTCCAGAAGGATTTCATTCTTCCATAGGTCCTTGTATATACATTTTCATCATATCTGCCAGCTCCTTGCATATATGTTTCGATTATCTTGGGCACTTCAGAGGATTCTACAGGTTTATGTACTGGTACCTGAATCAAACTAGAAGTTCTTCACTCTAATAGTCATTTAGATAACTGGGTAATTATAGACACTGAAGGGTCTTTGTCTTGTGCCAAATCCAAAGTTCTAATGTTAAACACAGGGGCTATTTTTTTTTTATTGGGCACTCAGCATTGCACTAGGGTTGCTTGCAACGGAAGTTCAGGAAACATTTTTATTCTGACAACTTCAAAGCTTCTGGAAGTACAGGGGCTATTTCAGAGCTGTTTTTCTGTATTTAATAGCCTGATAGAGAGATAAAGCTTTAATAGAGGGATAAAACATGCCTATGGCCTTCATACTCATCTATTCAAAAAAGGCTACTGTGGATAGCATCAATAGGCTTCTGTCATTCTTGAGAGGAGGAAAATACAAAGCACAATTAATATGCTTTAGTTGTATGCTACTGTATGTGGTGCTTTAGTTAGCAAAGAAAGAATGACAGATTTTGTAATAGAAATATTTTTCATGGTAGCTGAACATCTCCCTGGGTCTGTACATAGGAAAATCTCACTGTAAATTTTAGTAATCCGTAACAACCAGCTTTCTCACATCAGCCTCTTAACTATTTTTTCCTAACATAACCCAGTGAAATGCTCAGAAAACTTCTCAGTTGTGGTAGAATGCTGACACTTAAAAAAAAAATAAACCTACAGACTATTCTTTGCAATAAAATTCCATTCAAACTGTTGTTTTAAATTTCAATACCCTTTGAGAATTTACATAGCATGTAGAGTACCTTGTCTGCAGGTATACAGTGTGCTGACTGAAAAAAGATTCCTATTACATGTCATTCATGTTTTCCTATTTCTTAATGATATTGAACTTAAAACCTCAGAGTTTAGAAATCTACACTCAGAAATCCAGTTGTAATTATTGTTCAAACCATAATTCAGTGATTTTCAGGCTTGTCTCCATGTTAATTAAAAAGGCAGTAAAAAACTTGAATAATTTGCTGTTGATTGTGGATTATTATCTGAAGAGTCTTTCTGACAAAAAGCCTATTATATCTATTGGCATTACAATACCATTTGAACTTGGCATCACAAATACAACCAAAAACTTGATTTCTTTTGGGGCCTGGGGCTTTGCTTCTCTGACACAAGGGCAAAAAATCATTTTACCAAGAGTTCCAGAGTGACACTTGAAAGAAAAATAAATAGACAAGATATATTTTGCCAAATCTGCCACTTTTATATTCCATATTTTTTGCAAAAGTAGCCTACTTCAGGTTTTGTAGACCAAGGGGCATGCATACATGTGATCCATATCCCTCTATGTACCACTGATCAAACACTCAGCTTAAAAATAATATCCTAGATTATAGCTACAAATTAATAGATTAGCAAAATATCTTTAATAAAATTTAGGAGGATCTTGTGTCTCTGTCATCAGCAACTAAGCAAAATGTGAGTGGAGAGAGTTATCATGTAAGGATTTTTGAGACTTCAATTTAGTTTTATGTGTTTTTTCACAGAAGATTTAAAAAAATATCCACCTTCATTCATTGAAAAAGGGCACTTACTCCATTAGAGATACATGTAGGCAACAAGTATTTGGAACAGTTAAATTAGCAATGCAAAGGGAATACTGACAGAGCTACGGAGGTAATTTTACTTATATCAAGTTTATGACTTTTCTGCCTTCTAGCAAGTGGCACAGTGATTGAAGGAACACTGCAGTCCACCATCCATATTTCAAAATTCATATAAGCTTTTCATTTTTTCATTCATCTACACATGGGGTTTTTTTTAAGGAAAGTTCAAATCAAACATATGGTGCTTCATTCTGAAAGTGTATGTGTTCCTATGCCATGTGCAACAGAATAAATCACAACACTTATTGTTTCTAAGAGTCGCATGACTAATCTATCATGCCAATAGAAGTTTAATTTCAGATGTTCTAATGGCTTCAGGGAACACAAATAACTTTTGGGTTTTATGGGAACATTCACTTCTCACTACTGACAAGAAATGAGACAGAAAATTCCATTTATTAGAATAAATGTTTCCAGATTCAAGTATAACGAGATAATGAAGCTGACTGAATGATGTCTCCTTCTTTCTTTATAATGCTCTTTTCATGCTTATTGTATGTTTCAGAAACATACAGATTTTACAGATATCATCAGATATCTTTGTGTATTTTTTGAGAAATCTTGAAGAGATAAATTAATAGTAACAGCATAAATGCTCAAAGAATTCAGCAAAACTCTCTTAGAATGCTCAGAAAATTTAAATGAAAGAGAATGTGATAATGTGAAGTCTACCTTATCTTGTCATTGAAATGTACTGCAAATATTTCAACTATTTTGCAGACATGGTCAGGTAAAGTTTCTGCTTACTAATAATTAACATTTATCTTAGAAGGAATTTTATGACCTTCCTTCAAACTAGGCACCGAAACTTTGGGAGGAGGAGATAAATAGAAACTGAACATACCTCTATAAAGTTTAACAAAGAAATTATTGTGGGTGAGGTTTTAAACCTTTTCTTTCTTCAATTACATTGGCATAGTTCAAAGCCAATTTAACACACAGGATGATTTCTGCTTGTTTTTGTGGACTTTTGATTTGGTCTGACATAAGAAATATTTTAAAAAATGCAGATACTCCACTGTCAAACCGACAGCAGTCACAGCAGAGCTTGAGCATTCTCAAGTTCAATATACAACTGGAGATAATTTTCATAGCCCATTTGAGCAGAAAGGTCTTTTTTTATTATTTTCTCCACTGTAGCTTTTTTTCTTCTTCTTTTTGCTACTGCTGTTTTGTTGGATTTTTTTTTTTTTTGGAGGGGGGGTGATTTTATTAATCTTTGAACTCATATTAAAAGAAGATGTAACTTTAATTGGATATGAAATTTGTTTGACTGGAAGCCATAGAACAGTCCTAGAAAACGGTTCTGGTTCTTACTATTGATTGCAGATTTCTTATGTTACTTTGGGACAACAAAGTCACATGTATCTTGGGGATAGAGATTCTAAATGCATATGCTTAGAAATAATATTAAGGACAACAACATAAAAAGAAAATTAAGGCATTTAAAAATAAGCAGTAGTATTCATTATGTTAGCAAAACTTTCAAATAGATGGTGAAGTCAATATTCCAGAATTCATTGAAAAAAGAAGAAAAATCCAATGATTAGTTTCCTTATTTCAAGAATGTCTATGGTCTCCTTGCTGTTTTTAATGAATCAAAACTAACGATTAAGAACTTGGATACTGTACAGAACTTCTGACTTTGAAGAGAGGATTTACTGATTCAGTCTTGATCTGTAACCAGTGAAAATGATTCCAATTATATGTCCTCATTTTAACCAAAGGGTTTATATAGTTTACCATTTGAACACTGGTTTAGCTGTTCTCTTACTTGTCCTTTTATTTTTTTCATCACATTTGTAAGTCAGAGGTTGTATTTTTTAATTTTAAGGGATTTTTCTGAAAGGCTAAAACAAACAAAAATACATCACTGACAACTGAATTCCTGATGCCCGGCGTAGAAAAAGTTCTGTAAACATTTTTTCAAGTCTCTTTTCTTTCCTAAAGCTCCTCTCACTGAATGGACTACTGAAAGCCAGTTATTCACCGAGGTGGTAACCTGGAAAAAAAGAGTCAGGATCTAGATCTGGCTGTGAAATATAATTATCCAAAACCAGGGAGCCTGCTGGTTTCATGTGTGTTTAGCCATTAAAAAGGTATTAGGCCCATATTGGTTGTCAGTCGATAACACAAGGCTCTCGGGGTGCTGGGGTATCACGTTAGTAACCCCTAGAGCTCTCATGGCCAACAGCCTGAAACAAGAGAACAGGGCTAGGGCAGGAAACACAGTTCCTTTGTTGGAGAGCAGGTAAGGAGTGGTAACACCAATTTACAAACAACAACATAAAGTTTCATGTCTTGTTAGGGTTTCATAGGTACAGATTTTCTGAAGCTAAACTTACAGTCATATTGCCTGGACTGTTCTTTTCCTGTGCAGATACATTACCTTATTGTGTCCATTCCTCCCTGATTATTGTTTGGATTTCTTTCTAACTTCTTCAGCCAAATGAAATGTTAACAAAACCTCTTCCATCCCAAAGGAAAAAATTGCACCCCAATTTTTCAGTCACAAGGAATTCTGGGTAAGGTACTAATCTTTCAAGTACTGCTGTATTTAATTAGGTTTATGAAAAATATTTCTGAGCTTACTGTAATAACTTGCACATACAAGGGAAAATGTATGGGTGAGAAGTTGCAGAGTTGGGAACAGATTTATTTCAGTCTATATTGTGTATTTTTGTAAAAAATATTAGAGTACACTAATGGAAATAATAAGCACTTGTAAAATTAGAAAGCCACAATGTTATATAAAGCTGAGTTCAGGATAAAGAACTGACAGAATCAATGACCAAAAAAAAAAAAAACACCCAATTACTGTAAATTAAGTATTCTCAAGGGAGAAAATTATCTTGTGACCTACTCAATAAAGGCATACTAACAATCCCTGGGAAAAAGTGTCTGGGAAAAATCCAAAATGGAAATAAAATAAAAATATGCATTAGAAAAATAGAAATTAAAAAATAATATAATAAATATTTTGCTTTCTGCACTTTAATTAGAGAAAGCCCACATTAAAGGCAGTGGCAATTTATAATGCCTCATTTTTTATTTTTTTCTACACAAGTATCCCCATTCTTTTTCCCAGTGATATGTTTAGTATTTTTTAGATTATAGGAAATAAAATAACTCATATGCACCTTATTGTACATTAAGTGTGCAAGTATGATCTTTGAGCAGTTGAGACCTTCCAAGCATTTTTTGTGTGTGAGCGGGATACTGATTGTTTCTCAACCTGCTTTAGACTCCTCCTGAAACAAGACGGGATGAAGAGCATGACAGACAAAATATCAGGTATTCATTCTCTGTGATCATCTCTTTCCATTCCAAGAAGTTGTTACAAAAGGGACACCATGCCATTAAGAGGATATCACTTTTGTAAGGTGAGTAATAGGTTGTTAGAGTGAAACTGGTGGCACACTTAAGAAATAAATATAAGAAAATTGTGTTCTTACTATTTGGCCAGCATAAAAAAATAATATTTTCAGTAAATAGAATTGCAGCAAAGTAGTTGGCTGTAGTATTTTCTAAAATGCCAGTTGAACAAATGTGTATAATATTCAAATTAAAAAAGAAAGCAAAAAGACTTTACATCCAAAGTTTATTCTCCAGAAGTACAACTCAGAGATCAAAGCTATTCATTCATCTCTTGTTACACCTGGCCCCCAGTTCTTTTGTTTGATAACTTTTTCTGCCAGACTTACCCACTTCCTCAACATATTGCGAAATATTGAATTAAGGCATAGCTGAAGCCTTGCCTATCAGTTAATTTCCCAGAAGGAAAACCACTGTAGAATCATCTCCAGGGCACAAGGCCACGTGCAGGAATTGAAAGGCGTTCCAGAGAGTGAGTTACCAAGTGACCTGTAACAACACATATGTTGTTCCCATATGTTTCCAAAATACTTTGTCCAGCTGCCTCAATGTGCACATTATGCTGGGAGACAGCTGGCCAGCCTTCCAAGAGGGAAGCCAAAGCACATAGCTACTCTCCCCTGACCCCTTACATACATAGTGCTACCCTGAAAAACACACCTTGGCACTCAGCTTGTCATTAAGTGAACTCCTGGATGGATAGGCCTTTCCTTCCATGCAGAGGGAAAAATGGAGGCAATTCTTATGTTAAATTACTGTTGGCTGCATGGCAGAATGGCAGGAACACATTTATTGTTTAGAGCAGGATGAAGTATTCCCACTGTGAATGTCAGAAAAAGTTTGAGTAACAAAGATTTGCCTTGTGACAAAATTTAGTAATCTACTCTAAGACTTGTGAACTAGAACCTCTAAATTCTGTTTTCACCTCTACTATCCTTTTAAGCTTTACAATGGACCCAGTCATGGAGTTTAAGTGACCTTCATTTGAAACAACAAATAAACTGTGAAAACTGATGCTACTCACCTCTGTGGAATGTTGTAAGAACTCTTTTTCTGCACTTCGACTAAGTAATGATCATTCCAGAATATTGATTCTGACCATGTTGTTGCTGAGGGGGAAAGGGTATCACTGCCCCCCTTTTTAGAACAAAATGATTGGAGGTTTTCCTGAATTCATCAGCAGTTTGCAATTGATTAAATCAGTGTGTAATTGCTTTTATTCAGTGTTAAACCAGGTCCTCTCAGCTTTTAATCCTCCCTCTTCTCTACAGCTCTCAAATGCCTTCAGTGTCGCTGCCTCTCACACACGACTATTTCACTTTTGCTTCCCCATTTGCTTAAACGTGGCATTTTAAACCCATTTATTCTGCCCATTGGTGGCAATATTGAGTATATTTTTCATTGGCTTCACTTTATATCTTTCAATTTTTTGCCATATGAAGTAGCTTGCCTAAGTAATGTACAATACATACACTAAGAACTGTATTTACATTCCTCTATGAATGCTCTGGAGAGAATATAAAGTATAGTGCCAGAGATTCAAATTTCAAGGGTAATAACATACAGCATTCAGTGTTACTGTCCAGTAATTTACTCCAGTTAGGCAGGAAGGTATTAGACAGTTATACATGGCTTACCTGGTTATAGAGCTCATATACACAGCTCATGAAATCATAGATAAAATAAGAAATTATACAAATGAATAAATAGCATCATAATCACAAGCAAGGACTGCCTATAGCAGACTCAAAATACCCCTGACTATTCCTGTGTTTATATTTACTTATTGTGTTGTTTATGATTATACTCTTTCAAATTAAGTCATATTTGAAAACAAAATACAAAATGATCTCTGCAAAATATTGAAGCAACATGATGGAAAATAATTCATTAAGGTGAAGTATCTCAGGATTTTGCTGAGGGTGCAACACAATATTTAATATTCTGTCACATGCTGTGATTTCAAGTGTATGATTAATTTTCCACCCTTTCATTGTCCTACTATCTTGTCTCATGGAAAGATGCACATTTGCATATTCTAATTATAGCCAAGTACAAAGCTTACTGACATCAGTGAGAGTCTTCTGACTGGTTTCTACTGCTGCTGGATCAGGCCCATCTGTGACTGGATTAATTTCAAAGATGGATTTTAGAAATACACTAAATGTATAAAAATCAACCTTTCTTTTGATATAGATTAATAGAATTACATCTTGAGCCTGGTAACAGTCTACAGGGTGTCTCCCACAGGAGCTGGAGTCTATTATCCCCTGTAGGCTGCAGGTGCTGCCCACTCTGAAAAAAATGCTGATCAATATCCCGTCTGTTTCTGTAACATGAAAATCCAGATGCTTGTAACATTTTAAAAATCACTTTTAGTAGTCTTCCTTTTTCTTTGAAGTTTGTTTCTAAGCCTTTGTGAGGTTATATTTCTAAATTAGGATAACAGAAGATGAAAATTAAAATGGATCAGAAGGGAGAAAGAGAATAGCAGCTCTGATCTAATGAACATATATCTCTAAAAGAAATCTAAGTGCTAGATTACACATTTAGTAAATATAAAATTTTTATTTAATTTTTTAACCATAATTTAGTTATAACTCCTTACTATGGATCTTTAAAACAGAAACACGTTGGAATATGGTTATTTATTCAGGCTATACTGTAGGTAGCACTGAAATTTTTAACATATAACGGGGTATAAAATGGTAAATTATGACTTTGAAATATTTTCTCACTCTAGTCACAACTATTGCGACATTTTAGTAACACATACACACATTGGCAGAAACTTGATAATTACAGAGTTACATAACTAAAATTCTGCAGTAAATCTCAAATTCAAAATCAGGGGTGTGAAAGAAGACGCCAGTGGGCCATCCTGAGACACATTTATTTTCCATATATTGTTTTATTGTGAGAGACTGGTTCTGTTATCTCCATGATCATGGAATTCCAAACACTTTTACACTACAATAGGATATGGAATTTAAATCACATAACTGCAAGTTATGCCTGGGTGGTGGCCAACATGAACTGAGCAATAGTTTCTAGCATTGGTATGACAAAAAATTAGAGCAAAGAAAGTACAGAAGGCAGAAAACTTTGTTTTAGAGACTTCTTCAGATAGAGAACAGGAAAGGCTGTTTGTTAGTCTCTCATAGGTTGAAGGTTACTGCATTAGCCTCAGAGCACTGGCCATATATTTACTAAGAACTGAAGAAACAAAAGCTGTTAACAAAGCTAAAAGAGTGATCAGGGCAGGCCCTGTCGTTGGGAGCAGAGAGAGAAGTGATAACAGGAGCAGAACAGCTTAAATTGGGTGTCCTATCTACAGAGGTTTGACAATCCCAAAGTGTGAGTGAGGTATTACCATAGGAAGGGGAAGGAATCAGCTGTCTCAGAGGCTGCCTCAGCAGAAGGCTGCAGAATGGCATTAGCTATGCATGAGAAATAGGTATTGTACACAGCTCGCCTGTGGCTTTGTTAGGGCTTTTTGGGTTTTTTGGGGTATTTTTTTGTTTGGGTGTTTTTGGTTTTGGTTTGTTTGTTTGTTTGTTTGTTTTGTTTTTTGTTTTTTTGTTTTGTTTTGTTTTGTTTTGTTTTGTTTTGTTTTGTTTTTGTTTGGTTTGGTTTGTTGGTTTTTTCTTTAATTGCTGATATGGAATATATTTAATTTATTACACGTCCAAAATGTAACATATCTTACAGGACAATGAGCTATGACTCAGGAGCGACATTTTTTATTTCTTGCTCAGATCAATGATATATAGGAATAACCAGTGAGGATAAACCTCAGAATAAATCCACTCCAAAAGTTTAGCTTTAAGTAGGACTAATTGCTGCAAGGGGAAAGGCCATAACTGGTCTAATTTGACAGTATGTTTTATGTACGTATATGGTTATAGATTGGCATAATTTTTTCTCTAGAGTAGTCATTTCTTCACTTTTTTTGTATTATTTTTCCTTATTTTTTTCAGGTTAAAATTTAAGACTATGAAATTACATTGCTCAGAGCAGTTTACCATATACTTGACCAGACTTGTAATATTCTCTGAGCTAGTTGTTGTTGAACAATAACCTCACAGCCTCTTGTTCTTGTGGGTGACCCTGAGTGACATATTTTGGCTCAGATCCATCCATTTATGTAGAGGCAACAGACTTCTCTCTGCAGTCTTGACCTTTGATTTTCTTTGAATTTTTAACATTACTTGTTTCTTTTCAGCCATATCTCACACTAAGCAGAATGCAACAGAAATAAAATTACATCCTTCTACCTTTTGAGTGACAATGTGACATGGTGTGATGTAAATAGATTTAGACACCATAGATAGTGGGTAAAGTCCCACAGATATTAGATAATGCCAAAAGGGTCTTATGTCTTCACTGTTGCTAATATCTGAATACACCATAAAAAGTAAAATCCTATTATAACTTTCTCAAAAGTAAAAAAGAATACCTTTCATTCTCATTTTAATATATTGAATAATATTGTCAGATATTTCTAAAAAGATATTTCTAAAAAAACCCAAAGCATCTTAAATCATTAAAAAAAAAAAAAATTCCTCCAGAAAAACAAACTAAACATAAACCAGCACTCACCCTAAAATATTAATTTTGAATTTTTGGGGAAGAAATATATTTTATGAATGGATTCTGATTACCTTCAGTGTAAAGGTAGTACTTAAGTTCAATGGAAGATGATTTCTGAGAAAAAAGTATCTTAGCTCTAGCAGTTTTATTCAAGAATATCAGATGATTCAAGCACATCTCTGCTAAGAAGTGCTATTTCTAAGGACAATTTTCTTTATGTTTTTTTCCTAGTTTGTGATGAATGACCAAAAACCCAGGGCTCTACTCCATATCTAGGAAAACATTTACACAGCCCAAAACACTTTCAAAAATTTCACCTTTTGTTTTGTATTTTTCAGGTCATACTTTTTATCTTCGAATTTTACTCACCAACTTGGACCCTACCCTTATTGTTTCATTAGTTCACATTTCCCATATACACCTGCCCATCATGTTCTACCTCTGTCCTTTACCTGTCTCCTTTTTTTCTGTATTAGGTGTAACTATTCAGCATTTGTTATCAGGGTTAGTCACATCAAAGCTTAATGCTCTGAAGTAAAACAGAAGCAAACAAACAAACAAACAAAAAAACCCAAACAAAACCAACCAAAGAAAACAAAGAAACTAAAAAATCCCCCAAAAACCAACCAAACAAACAAACCCAAACAAACAAACAAAAACAACAACAAAAAATAAAGAAGAGAAAGAAAAGGAAAAGGATGTCCTAGCATTCCATCTGGCAAATTAGGGGATTGAATTACTGCAGTGCTGCTAAGCACGGTTATTTTATAATCTCACTAGTTCCATCAATTTGGCGCATACTATGTATGCCCTTTATCAAGAAAATATCATTTCTGCATTAGTGTTAACATAATGTTCCTCATATTTAACAGTTACACTTATTGCATTAAAGAAATTAAGCCAAGTGTGGAGTACAATAGCTAAAACTACAGTTACACCTAAAATTAGTACTCAAATATTAGAAAGTCCTGTCTTGATGAGTGATTAGAGAACAGCTTCCTATGGTGAAATTTAACAAAGGATTGCTTGAGCTCAAAATGGAAAAGTGTAATATTTCATTGGCCTGGAAGACAACATATAATATTCATAGTTTTAAAACTCAATATGGTTCTCAAATTCAATACAGATGCTTGTAAAAAGTCACTCAGTGTCCGAGTGACACAATTAACATTTTGCTTGTTAGCTAAAAATCTTAGCAATTACTTCACTTATTCATCCTGGGCTGATGAATACTGAAATACTTCCTGGTTTAAACTTGACCTTTCCTTTTAGTCATCAGTCATTTTTATTAACAACCAAGTGTATCAAAAATATGCCTTTCATTTTGTGTACCAGTGTGAGAAGTTAAGCCATAGAATTCTCAGTAAGAATGTTTATTTCTTTAAATATGCATTAACTAATGAAGTGTCCACATACACTACTTTTGTAGCATATGACACAATGAGTGAGAAAACACTTAAGTCTATCACTTAGAAAATCAGAAAGATTCAGACCCCCTAGATTCCATCTGTATTGGGATTTACATAGAATAAAAACATCAAAAATATACAAGACACACTTTGCACTTCTAGTAGTATGTAGCAGCTAATATTCTCATTTTGAGACATGATTTTTTTTTCTCCTCCCCAGAGGTACAACCATTGCATGGGACAAGCCTTAGGTGTGGTGCCACGTATTAAAACTTTGGCAGATTGGGTTCCCGGAGGAGGAAACAAGATCTAGACCCCCCCTCCGCCCAAGGGGGTAACCCATTTCACCAAGACACAGAAATGGTACTTCCTTCTTCAGGTGTCTGGAAAGAGATATCTCTAAGAAAAGACCTCAGAGTAATTCTGAATTATGAAGGAAGGGTCCAACTATAAAGGTTTTATTCAGGTACTCTGCATCTTAAAGAGGACAGCCCACATCTGTTACCATGTTGGAGTGGTTTTTGTAATTTTCTAATTGTAACTGAGTCAGTATTCTGCTGAAATCTCCTTACTGAGAGCCTTAAACTCAGAAAGCAGTCAAAAAGAGCTTCGAGTCACTCTATACAACCAGCAGACAGAACAGAGATCTGCACTGAATAAATTTTATGCCCAGATTAATTCTATTGAGATGAGATATTATTCTGAACGCTTAAAATAGGCTACCTGAATCTGAGTTTTATTTTTAATTGAACATTTATTTTCAACGCATCTTACCAATGTCCTTAGAAAATCAATGCATAAATTTGTTTACTACATAAAAATAGGATTTTAATCTCATTTCAAAGGCCTTCCATATAAATTGAGTCCAAATATGTGTGGTTTTAATGTATTGTGGGAATATGGGGGAAAATGTCTAAGTTCCTGCCAGCAATAGTACACGTTACAG
>WEKY01049492.1:9404-57163 GCA_013390045.1 Picathartes gymnocephalus
AAAAGTGTCTAAAATGGTTTGAGTACTACTTAATAGAAAGATTTGGGATTTTGTTTGAAATGAAGGGACAGCTGAATCTGTGAGTTAATGTCTGAAGTTGGTGAGTGCATGGATGGAGGAGAAACATGAACCACTTGGAGAAGTGCTTGCTTTGCACTCAGTGCAGGGAAGGTAAGAGCCACGAAGGTCAGATCTACTTTCTCCCTACTGCCATGGAGGTGGAAGCTGTCAGATTTGCACTGCTTGTCCTTATGTATTTAAGTGACTTTACTGTGACCATGCCTGAAATATCAGTCCTGGTTCCTGCCCATTTAAGGAACTGTTTGCTAACTGAAGGTTTAAAAATCCGATGACCTTTTGTAGTTGCAGCAATGTGTGTGTTATCCTGCCAATATCCACTCTCTCATGAGCTCCACACTCATTAGTTGACATTAAGCATGATTGCCAGGTGATGTAGCCGAGCTTTAAATGGTAACTGCATTGTCCTATGGATATTTATTCCATGGCTACTCTGTAATTAAAGGCTTTATCAAACTCTTTGGGAAATTCACTTACAAAACAGAGTTAAAGAAATGTGAGTTGTTCTAAATTACTGTATTTTCACCCAGCAATTCAGCAGACTGCCAGAAAATGCAGCCAAAAATCTTAAATGATTTTCAGACTGGGAACAGAGATTAACAACAACCAGTTCACAAAACTACTGTGTTATTCTCAGAGAGCATTAAAAGATACTGACCTAACGACCAATTACTCTTCTGACTCAAAGGCATATGAACGTCTTGATTCCCACAATATGGAAAACACGGCTCGAGATGGCTGAACAATAAGTTATACTCAAAAAAATTCTTCAGAATGCACTTCCTTGCAGCAAAACAGAATGAAGTCTATATCTTCCATTCAACCAAAATGTTGCCACTTCAACAGCTAAGAGGCAAAGCTAAGCTCAGTCCACAACTCCTTCTGATATGTTACCTGGGTGAGACTTGAGCCTGCTTCCTACCCTTTCATAGTTAATTCTTGCCATTCTAAGTCTAGCTAAAATAAATCCACAGCAAATCGACCCAATATAAACATGAGATATCACATAAAGACAAATCACCTGAAGTCTACAAAGCTCTCCTCTATAAATCAGCTTATTTTTCCAGGCCTTCATTTCAAAAGCACTGAGAGAGGTTGAACAGAGTGCTGAAGGATGCAGACACACAGTACATTATAGCTCCATTTTAACCTTTCTTAAAGGTAGTCCAAGGAAGTGCAGTAAACTCAGTAATTACAGTGAACTATGATGCACAGATTTAAAAGACTTATTTCTTTCTACATCCATCAACATTCATTTTTTGTATAATTAAACTGCTGTCATGGATCAATGAGCACAGATAACAACTAAAAGCAGCACAAGAGCATCCACCAGCACTCTTTTTCATTAAGTACATAACCAAATATTATTTGTTAGGCTGAAACACAAAATGCATCTAAAGGATCTCATTTTGTTTGAAAACTGAGGGACAGCCAGAACTTGTGACCTTCTAGAGATGAGGACATAAAATCAAAGCATTCAGGAGCAAACAAGCCAGTCCTTCAAGCCAGTCCTTATTGCTGATATGAGGTTTAAATCTAATATGATGTTTAAATCTAATTTTTAGAGGTGAGGCTCCAATGAAAATATAAATCCAGTTAAAATGATAGCTGTTAGAATTAGGCCCTCAAAAATAATATAATCACAAAGCAAAATAAATCCAAAATCTTTAACAACAATAAAAAAGTAAATATTCTAGATGTGTATAAGCAAATCAAATTTTTACCTGAAATAGTGACAGTGGAATCACCAGAGAAAGGACAAAGCATCGCAGCTACACAGTACAGAAACTAGAGCGATGACATCCATTTAGTAAAGCTTGCGATTGCTCTATTTCTTCATAAAAGCAAAAGCCATTTCAGTAAAATCTAGAACAGCCATATGTCAGTTTTCAGACAATCCTGGCTAAAAAAGATGCATACTTTACATTAACTTGCATTTTTTTTTTACATTTGAATACTAGCAGAAATGAAAAGCATTAGCACCATTGGTATTAATAGTCTTTGCATGCTTGAATCTCACAAAGTGGGACTACTTCCCCTAGTTTCCATTTTGCAATGCTTTAACTGCTAAAAATGTACCTTTTCCATTGTCCCTGCAAGCATATCTGTACCAGGCAAGAGACCAAGTGAGTTTTAGAAATCTCAAGAAGAGGCATCTTATCCAATTACACCATCCAAAGATATTCACACTTTATCTTTAAATGACACAGAAGCCCAGACAAGGTTAGGACAATGATCTACCTTTGACTCATTAACAGCCCCACATCACATCTGCGAGCCTGCTCTCAATACACAGTGGCAGAAATGGTTATTCAATTTTTCAGGATGATTGGAAGCTTCATATTCCAGGTGTAAAAAGAGAGTCTCAGTCCTCAATATATATTACATTTCTAATTAACATAAAAATACTATTCTGCTTGTCTGAAAAAGAGAACTGCAATTGGTTACCGACAGAGTAATCCCAAANTACAAGACTGCAGAACTACAGCAGCAGTACTTTTATGTTTTCTTTTTTACAAGTCACAGAACTGAAGAATTATGAGAGGGAAAATGCCATACTTTAAAAAAGAAACTCTATGCAGTTGAAGAATTTCTCCTTTCCCTAAATCACGAGGAACTAGAGGTACAGCTTAAACAACTTTTCTTTTTTCCGCATATATCTTTTCTTTAATGTTTTGCAAGCTACTTGCTTGTCCACTACACTTGCTCAGTCAGGACCGCTCAGTCAGGACCACTCAGTCCTTGCAGCAATTCTGAATAAAAGACAAAAAAGTATGAAAAACCGTTTGAAAACTGCAATATTAAATGAGTCATAAACACTGGATTGTTATATACCAACCCCTGAGTTCANAGAAATACAATTACTTGTGTTGGTCCTCTCTTCCTTAACAGTTGCTCATTAAGGGCCTTGATGCAAGTGAAAATGGTGTCAACATTTTCCCTTAATGCAAAGCAGTAGCTTTCCAGCGTCTGATTATTTTGACATTTCTAGCCGAAACAAAAAGCATCTCAAAGTCTGCATTGTCTGTAAGGGATACAGGGAGTGGACAATCTGTTTATTCTTGCAGATTTGCTTTCAAGGTTTATCACTCGGTCCATGAACGAGGAGGAGGGGAAAAAGCAAAGCACGCTAAGAAATCAGAAAGGAAATACAAGAGAGGAGCATATCTGCTTACAAATGCTGTGAGCAAACTGCGCACTTGGAGAAAACAGGGATATGTGAAATATGGAGCACTGACCAACCCTATTATCTTCCTCACATCCAAAAGAGGGTTTAATCTGAACAGAAAACTGCCACTCCTAGGTGGGAAGATCTGGCTCTGCTCCCTTTGTATATTGTATATAGATTAGAGACCATATGTCCCACAGCGTAACATGCACTGGTGGCCTCCACAACTCTCCATGGAGGTAATTTACAGGAATTTTTGTGACCCTACACTGACCAGTTTGCTGCAATCAAAAGAATACATGGTGCTCTAGTTCCCACCACAAAGCTGCCACACTATGCAGGGGAAGACAGAAGAAAGTCTCCCACAGGTTGTGTTCTGCAGCCACCCTGCATCCCTGGACAGCCCCAGACGAGCCTCTAACCTGGCTGGCTGGCAGTTTCCCTATATAATGTTTGAAAATGGTACCAAAATTCTCTGCTGGGAAGTAGCAAAGACAAGCTGACAGTTGCAATCAGCAAGAAATGCATGTGCAGTGGTTTTCCTGACACAGGACTTCACACACTGGCTTACTCCTTGAAGGCAAGCGTTCATGCAGAAAGCAACAAAAGGCTGTCCCAAGTTTAGTGTCTTTATACTAATGTGTTTTCACGTTTCACCACCTTTTTCAGCATGTTTCCTACTCTTACGCTACCTCTTAGTCCTGTTCCTTTGTGCTGCACTTGATGCTTTCACAGGCTTAGATGAGGAAGTAGTACTCAAGTATATAAAGCTGTCTTCTGCCACTAACACCAAACAATACCATATACCATATAATTCTTCCTCCAGAGCCTTATTCAATATGAAAAAAGGAAATAAACTCAATCCACAGACTTCAGTATTTTTTTTCAGAATCATTTTCAAGTTTATCTGTAAAATTTTATAAAATGTACAGAATTTATCTGATATGTTACAGTTATTCCATAGGGAGAGAGAAATGGGTAAGGCAAACCAAGAAAGTACACAAAATAACTCTGGCAGGATATGCTTAGATCTGACCCTAGAACTCCTCCCACACAGAAGGAAACACACAGCCACCAAAGTAAACAGATATTATACAGTATTTATTACCAATTTTTGACAGAATTATAAAGCTATTAATTTTAAGAAAGCATATTTTTTTCTTAACTTAATTTAAATAGAAAAAAAAATCAATTATTTATATAGGGTCTTGCAGTCTTTATTGTGTTTATTACTAGATATCCTAATCTTACTTTTCTAACAAGGATGTCTTATTCAGATCAGACAGTGGTGGATTTCAGCTAATCCACACCTCTAAGCCCATAGAAGTGTCACTTGAGACAAAAATCTCAAAAGCAGCAAGTCACCAATCTCCACTGAGTCCATCAATGCTATCAAAAAGGGGTCTGGCCCACCAGACACAGACACATTTGACACAAAACTCTGCCACAACAGTAGTTTTATTAAGCTCTTCAGTACATCTCACCATCCTCACCAGCATCCCCTACTCTTCTGAGGTGCAGCTCTCATTGCCACCACTCTTCTCTTGATCTTCAAGTCACCACATGATCTTGCAGATGGCCCCACTTGACTTTGCTGCTCAGTACTGCAGACATGGGTGCCTTTTGTATGTCATCTGCTGACAGCTCAAGAAAAGATATACCACTCACCTTCTTCCTAATTAACTTTATTTAGGTTAATTATAACCTAAATTATAGGTTAGTGCAGAAAAAAGATCCTATGTGGAAATGAGTACTAACATGTAACAAGGAACTGAATAGCAGTACTCATGTTTATGAAATTAGCCTCACTTTGAACAAACACTTTCTTCTTAGAGAAGAAAAGAAGTTCCAGCTATGACAATGTAGCTAGTTAATGCGCTGTGAAGACCTACACAGATATTTTGTCTGCTTTAGCAAAACAACTAGCTGCTCCATCTATTCCTTCAATCTCCAGTTTAGCTTCATTGCCTCTCTCACACTTCTAGCACTGACTTAACTGGTCTCTTTAGTCCTCGCAAGTGCATTAACAAAGCTTCTCATAAAGTATCACCCAAAGTACTTTTATTAGCTTAGCTTTAATATAGCACAGAAATTGAGAATGGCTGCAGCTAGAAAAAGCCTATGTAGATGTTACGTGTCTGACAGCTTCAGGATTATTTTCAACATGTTAAATAACTCAAAAATGACTTAGGCAGCTATTCACTGACATCAACCCCTGCACAGCTGAGTAAGTAATGTTAAGGCCCTGTAAATGGAAGGAAATCCTATTATGAATGCTAGAAGGGGCATCAGTCTTTTCTTCCAAGCCACTGCTCTCTGTGAATGAGGGGAACAGCACTAAGAACCAAACACAAAGCCTGATTTCCAGCAGTTACAGTAAAGCTATACATTTTTCCAAGGTGGGAGCACCCAGGGAAAAGCTCCAAAAGACTCTGGAACCACTGAAATACTGACACTTCCAGAGACAAATCTTAAACATTAAAATCTCTACAGTACTAAAATCTTCACAAAGGCTATACTGAGTAAACAACCCCTGGCTGTTCGGCTTCTTGCAATCTATGGCTTTTTAAATTTGCTTTTGCCACTTTCTTCATTCAGGTGCCAACAACCCCAATACCACTAGCCAGCCTGCAGTCAGGCAGGCAAGAAGAAGCTGGGCTCTACAGCCCTAGGTCTTGGGGAGGGAAGGGGGGACAGCGGGGGAAAGGGAGTAAATGGATACACAAAGAGAAACTATTAGTCACTACAAAATGTCCTGCCAGGGAACGTTTGGGAAATACTGTTATTGAGGTGCACATAAGCGTAAGCAGATCCTTTCTGTCACTTCAGAGGAAAAAGGGGTGAGGATGAAGGAGGCCTTACAGAAGGGAATATCTGTGCAGAAATGGCACTTCATCTGGGCTAACCAGAAAACAGTAGCTCCACCTCAATGCCAAAGTCTCTCCCCATTCAGAGCAAGGAAATCAAATTCCATTCTCGTTTTATCTTGGCACAGATCTTTTGCTTCAACCTCTGAATTACACCAGTTTCTGTGATTAAGACTCAGGGCCATTATTTTTGGCCTTTAAAAAAAAGGATTGCATTAAGCTGAGAGTAACTATGTCTAGTATAAACACAAGTTGAGCAAAGGGTAAGTTTTAATTCAGACACATTAATCAAAGAAAATAAAGCAATGTAAAAGCATCTGGCAACACACAAATTAGTAAGATTAAATGTCTCACTTCTCACAGTAATTGTTTCGTGAGTTGATTAAAGAGGCTTTTCTCCTCTCAACTGTCCTGAAAGGTTTGCATTTTCCTTCCTTCTTTGAATCCCTCTAAGGTATTGCTGTAATGAACATTTCTCCTGGAGTCTTCTGGATAGATTCAGCATGTTTTGGCTATGCTTTCCATGTGACAACTACTGAATTTCATCACATAAGCACCACTGCAACACTTGCTGTACTGGAGCAACTTCAGTGATGTGTTAAAAATCAGACTGTTGCATCTTGTCTCCTCTGTGGCTTCTACAGTCCCAGGTGGGCAGAGATCAGCCCTGTAACAAAGCACTTACCTCTAGGCTGCCAATCTGGCCTTTGTATTATTTTCCTCATTAACTGCCCATATATCCCAGGGAGAGCTGTATCTCTTTATGGATTCACTTGGAAAAGAAATAAAATAAGTACCTTCAGATGATTATGTTTTATAATAACACCTATTTGTCTGTCACAACCAGCCTGACAGACGTTTTTCCTCTTTACAGAAATTATAAAATATTGATTGGTTGTTCCTTTAAAATGACTCTACCTTGGCCCTTAATACACAAATTTCATTTTTCCAGTGCTCATACACAGCTTAAGCTTTCTTTCATTTAGTTAAAATGAAGAGTATTTCATTTCAAGATTGTCTGAATCATACTATAATTCATGTAACTGAAACTAAATCACAGCCATGGTCTCAGTTATACATCAAATCTTGGTATAACTTATACAACAAAACATCAGAAAACATCATCTTTGAGCAAGGGATCCTCAGACTCTCCAATTTCTTCCCGTTTACCACTAGGGGCCAGCAGTTCACCTGCTGCTGCTACATCAAGGGGCACCTGGCCGCCTGAAAGAAATTCTGCTCCCTCTTCCACCTGCTAAACCATATTAAAATAGACTAGAAATTCATACCCACCTATCTCACATATAAGGAATAGCTCCCTTTGGTCATAAGAGATACTTTATTGAGGGAGAATTAACTTAGGCCATTATGGATTTAAAGGAGGTACAAGAAAAAAAAAAAAATAGAAGCAATAAAATGGGGGAAAATTATTGGGGTTTTTTTGGGGGGGTGGTTATTTTCCCCCATTGAAAGCTATCAGCCCAAGGAAGGGTGCTAATTTTTTTCGCTATTTTAATGCTGTCTCTGACATTGGTATCTATGGCCTGAGATATAATTTAACATTTGGCTGCCCTTCCCTCTAGCTGTAACAGGCTACCTAGGGAGCAAAGACACAGTGGATTTGATACCTCATTCCAGCACGTTCACTTGGAGACAATCCTTTGCTTTGAAAAATGGAAAGCAGTAATAATCTGAAAAAAAAGTCTCTGTTTAAACATCCAAAAAAGTAAAGCTGTTCGAAATGTCTTCACCATATATTATTTACCTTTACTTGTTTTGAAGACATAGGAGTAAGCAAGGGCTACTAAACAGCACAGAGCCATTACATCATGGTGTCAGAATTACAAGGGAAAAACCTCATCTTATCACAGGCATTGCACTACTCTAGACAATTACCAGAAAATGCAGCTCAGGACAAAACCAGCTTAGCATTTTTTCAGGTTACTCTGGACTTAAATAGCACACATCTCCTAGGAATTTTGTAATTTAAGAGCACTACAATAGAACTACTGAAAGAGATTAAGAGATTAAGCTATTAATTGAAACTTTTAGCTGATATTTGAAAACAACCAACCAATATCTAGAGGAGATGAATCTCTATAAAGGAGAAAGCTTTAGTTGTAGCTGTCCTTAGTTAAAGTTTTCCTAAGAAGCAGACAACCAGGAAAAGATGAACCCACCAATTTCTTCCCCTTACTTCCATCTCTTTGCAAACCAGTGGCTAAGACTGCAATTTAGATACTGCTCACACAGAAATACCTTCAAAAATACAGTTTCTCCTTGAAAATTGGACCTCTTGCACTATGCTGTGTAATAAAGTCTCACACATATTTTTGCCTACATTAGAGAGGTTCCACAACAGTGATGGCTGATCCCAGCTAGAAAAACCTTGGCATGCTGCACTCTTCGAGAGCTGGGAAGCATTAGATGTGGCAAAAGGTCTCGTCAAAGTCTGAGCAAGGAATCTCTTAAGACAATACCTAGATATTTTCCCCACCTAACATTAAGCAAAACAGCACAGCATGTAGGGAAAACAGCAGTCACATGCTGCCCATCAGGCTCGGAAAAACCCTGAACACCAGACCCTCAGGCTGATGTGACAAGCAGAGGTCTCCTGAACACAATGTAATTGCATCAGTTTACACCAGCTGTGAGTCCAGCACAGGGTTTTTCTAACTATTAACAGCTGGTATAATTCTGTTAAAACTCTGTCTCAGCACAGTTCAGCTGCAGGTCAGTCTGGTTTCAAAGAAAACAAAGATGATAATTTTGGTGAAACAGTTGCCTGAAATACAATAAAATGCTCATTAGGAAACTCAGGCTGCTCCTACCCTCAAGAGCATTTATTAACCCTTGGATTAGGTTCCTCAAATCCTTTCAGCCCTGTTTCCCTGCTGCCTCCATTTTGCATTGCCACAGTAGTTGTGTGTTTGTAGCTTCTCACAGTTTTAGAAGTAAGTAAATGGGTTTCAGGACAACAGAGTATCAAAATTATTTAGGAAAAAAAAAAGACATAAGAGAAGTCAATTCCATCTGTTCAGCCTCACTGTATCCTTCCTTTCATTTTACATGGATTTTCCATCAATATCAGGCTTGTACCCCCAGCAAGAGGGATGGTCAAGCCATTACATTTATCAAAACAAATATGCAAGCTGATGAGTAGAGTTTCTTCCAGCAATACCACCTAAAGCATGGGAGAGGGCATAGAGAAAAAAGGGCTCAAAATCATGTGTTGTTATCAATGAAACTTTGGCTGTTCATATCAGTAGAGAATCTGTGTACCAGAAGAAAAGAAACAGAGGGAATGGCTGTAATTCCTTAGCAGGCAGCCAAATTGAAGAATAACATATCTCTAACAGAGCTACTTAGAAAGTCCTTCAGTAAGTATGCCTGGGTCCGGTAATTGCAGCATTCTTACAGCAATAAATAGATTAGTGAAAAGCAAGAGCAATCCTGGGGAAAATGTGATTATAGAATGGTAGGTCTCATCTAACTATTTTGTGTTATTTAGCACATATTTTCCAAGTAGTAGACGACCTGCATATTCAAAGAGAAAAATAACAGCTTTACCAAACCCAGGGTAAAAAAAGGCATTTTGAGAGACTTGCCCATTAACATGGAGCACAGAGGTTTGCAGATATCCAGATAGGCTTGATTAACTACTGATTTTTCTTGACTGGCATGTGGTTTGCTCAATAGGCCCAACACTCACACTGAGCCTAGACTTGTAACGTGCACTGGAGACTTAAAACCCCCAAAACTTGAGACTGTCATGTCTGTCAATGTACAAGAAAAGAGCAGGTACACAGTTATAGAGGTAATAACACATAATGGAACTCACAGTTCCAAGCATAGTCTTTGAAACAACAAAAATTATGTTTGTATTCAGAAATAAAACTAAAATCAGTGATAATAGGTCAGTTAGACACACTATAATAATTTTGGTTGTTACTGATTTGTAGGTTTAGTATGCTATGTTGAGACAGTCCTTCTCTTTTTTAAAGCAGCACACTCAGCTTTAAGAATGTGCCCTCTGAAAATCTCAAAACATTTGTTTCACATTATGGTCACTGCTCTGAAGCCTGCAGTGGCAGCCTCAGATCCTAAAAAACCACGTTTCTCCTTTTCTGCTGGAGAAAGTCCACCAGCTTACAACAGTGGGGGAGACAAAGGAGATCTGAAATGATCTGAATCCTTTCCCGTGACACACGCAAACTGACAGGTGCGGCTGGACATATCTGCTAGAAAATAAAGTATGCTGAGCAATTACAAACTTGTTGTTTATCTCGGGAAAAGAGAATTGTGTAGTCAGTGAATCTAACTGAGTTGCAGTGATTGAGCCAGCAATGTTGCCTCTTCAGAAACCTGATGAAAATGCCAACACAAAGGCCATCAATAGGTGCTCCATGGTCTATGGGGAGAGCTGAAAGGGGTCACCAAACGTTCTGTACAGAACATACATTTTCTATAAGTATGGTGCAGATTCTCACAGCTTCACCAAAAATAGTCCTATAAAATTCTACCATCGATACCCTGTATGCACAGCCAAACACCCAGCAGCTCATGCACTAACAGTGAGGATATATGCCTAGGAAACTACAGATTGAAAACACTGTCAGTTAATTGGCTTGCAAGCAGCATTCTGCAAGCAATCCCCAATGCTGTCACACACAAAATGTGGCCCATCTGGAAGCTGTCTACCCTTCTCTATCTCTTTTTCCATGAAAAGTTGCATTCCGGCATCTCACACAGTTTCACCATGAGTTACACAAATTTGTCTAAATTCACCTGAAGTGAAAGGTATAAACCAGTTTACCCACATAGTCACACTGTAAACAAAATTAGATAGAAACTGTGAAAAAAAACCCCCATCAATAAACAGCAAATAATACAATGTATAGATAAAGAAAAAAATATGCAGATCAGTGGGTGGCCCTGGAGGGGTGTGAATATTTCATGTGTACACTAGGTGTTTCTCTTTCACCAGTGAAGTTGCTACAAAAGGAGCTTGCAAGCCTTTTGCCTAAAGGAAAACCATAACTAATGGCATCTGCCACAGGAACTGATGAGCATTCACTGAATTGCAAACCACAACTTCAGACACCCTTAACTCCCACACAATAGATCACCAGTGCCTCTCAGGTTCAGCTGGTATTCAGCATGCTGCTAGACTTCAAAACAGGATGGTTGTTAAGTGACAAGTCAGCCAAGTGACAAAAGAACCAATATCAATATACATAATGCAACCAAACCAAGTGAACTTGGGTCATCTTGCTTACAGCAGCATGGCTCTCCATCCCAGGAGAAATTGGGATGCTCTCAGCCTAACAAGGCACTGATTCTTGTCTCACTAGGGCTCCAGGAGCACGACAGGAGCAATCTTTTTGTCCCACCAGAGAAGGAGGGGTGAGAAAATGCTACAACCTTGAAAGGTCAAGTTCAGATACTTACAAAAGGGAAAGGACGTCAAGGAAATTATAAATAAATGTTTAAAATGGGTATTCTGGCCAACTGGAGGATTAAACCAACTTATTTTTGTACAGAGAGCTGTGTGAAACTGGTGACTTCAAGACTCAGAGGATCTGTTTTAAGGATTTATACTGCAAGTTTCACAGCATTTTCCTTTCTTGTAGTGTCTTTGACTCTGCAGTATAAAACCAGATTATATACATAATTAGGCTGACTCACACTGCTCATCTTATAAGAAAAAGAGTCTTACGCAGTTTTGAATTTAAGTTAAACAACTGTACATGTAAAATAAAAACACATTAAGTAAATCATACTCTCTGACGGGAAGACCCATGAAACTGAATTCTGAATGTGTGGGGCACTAGTCACACCCCAGAAACCCAGCAGACCTCAGAAGGTCCCCACACCAGACCCCTGCTCAAGCTGACCAGCCTGGGGGCTGAATTATGAGGTTACTACAACAACTAACTTGGGTTGAAAATACTTGTGAAAAATTTTGGGGTGGGAAGGAAGAAGAGGCTCACAGTTACCCTGTGGGGAAGCCACAGTCAAGGGTGACCCCCCCTGCTCCCTGGCTGCAGCCTCATCACCATCACGTGCCTGGCAATCTCTGCCTCATTGGCAACAGGATTCCCCTTGGCTCTGAGCTCCCCATCCCACAGGGAGCAGCTGCCCCACCTTGTAGCCTCTGACATCAAATACTGAAGCTGGAATAAATTGAATAGACTTCTTTAAGCCAAGGCTGTCACTTTGTGTGGTGAAAATAAAAACTAACTAGAACTCTGTAGAATTTTAGAATTAATATGAAGGTTAAAAAGATGACAATATAACCATGATAAGTAATCAAGTAGCTTCCCCAAATCTGTATGCATACGCAATAACAAGGCCTATTGTTTCAGGTCTAAGACAAGGTTCAAAGTGAAAGAACTGCTTTAAAAAAATATTTTTAAAGATATTGTAACAAAAGGTACTAGCTCATATAAAGTATTTTAAATAATTTAAATAACTTCAAGCTACTTGAGTTTGCTTCAACATTAGACAATGCATGCTGTGATGTACAACCACATCTCTACTTACTGATTCAAATTAGCAATTTACCTACAGGTAATGAAATAAATCTTTATTTTGCAGGTTGGTTATATTAACAGATCAGTAAAAAGCAGGTAGATATGTTCAAGGTATTCTGGGGCAAGGTATCTAGTCTATTTATAAATGGCATTTATGAATCACATAACCAAAAAAAAAAAAAAGCAAATATCATGTTCACAGAAAAACAGTTGCACTTCTGTAACAGGCAGTTTTAATGAGTC
Source organism: Picathartes gymnocephalus (assembly GCA_013390045.1). NCBI lineage: Eukaryota > Metazoa > Chordata > Aves > Passeriformes > Picathartidae > Picathartes > Picathartes gymnocephalus. Next base: position 22,298 of record WEKY01049492.1, read on the forward strand.
TATTTCCATAAAAATGCTTGATTTTCAGCTTCAAACCACTCCAGTACCCTCCTTCAACTCCCTTGCTAGGCACCTGATTAAAAACAAGTATCATGAAAAATATTCACAATTTTATTCATTTGAGTGTCATTCCAGGAGAATTCTCTTCTATCACTCTTGGCTGTTTCCCATGAAATGCTCTAGGGCATCCATTGCTGATAAACACACACATGCACACACCTCACATCCTACACTCCATTTCAAAGAACATGGATTGATTTATGGATTGTGAGATGGTCTAGTATCACTTACAAAATCTCCTACCTCCTACTGCAATGAGAGTAAACAGAGTCACCTTCACAACAGAGACTATCATTTGCCACTTCCACAAGGGATGAAGGTTTTATTTCTCTACTCCCTGACTTTCAAATTAGCCATTCAAAGCTTCACAAAGGTAAACACACACAACCCTACACTCTCTCCAAAAACTGCTGTGTCCCTACAGAGCAGGATCTCCTGGTATGAGCAGAGCAGCCAGCCTCCTCCACAGCGTCCCGGGTGACAAGCCTCTCCTGCAGGAAGGCTGCTGTGTCAGACTTTATTTGAAAGCCAAACAAAAATCCCATCAGGACTCATTTCACTTCAATCCCTTGGTTATCTTTCCCTTTCAATCATTTGGGGGTTATATCTTTGTCTTTGTAAGAAGTGCTCCTTCAAGGCCAACCTGCTGCACTCCCTTTTTAGGAGGGAGGGAGAGGGAGAAGGTCCTTCTCTGGAGCTCTGTGCTGGCCTTAAATCTTATTTAAATTCACGCACTGGGAAACGAAGCTCTGGGACAGATCCCCAGCACATACGTATCCCTCCAACACAGACCAGCTGTTGTGTCACCTCTGTGTGGTCTAAACCTGGATATCTTCCCTGTTTTGGTAGTGCTTTCCATAACAGTAGCTTAAATCCAACTCTTACTATTGGCAGAATTTCAAACCCCTTCACACTACATTTGCCAGAGTTTAAACAGCACTGAACCATGCAGTGAAGATGTAGCCCAAATTTCAAGCTCTTTCAGAAGAGCCTCCCCAATGAACAGCCAGCCAGGAATGTAGCAATATTATGATACTCCTTTAATGACTCAAGGAAAAAAAAAAAAAAAACAAACTAGTGCTTTTTCTCAATCATTACTATGGTCATTACATATACTACTGTATTTCAAGACTTAACATTGCTCTGATTCACAAGCAATAAAGGGAACAGAAAGGCAGTGGCTCTGCCAGGTCTGCTCTTGGTCTGGTTTGGATTCTTTTTGGAAGAGTGCAATTGCTGTCAGGGCAATGAACTGCCCATTTCTTCTGAAGATGTTGCTTCAGGAAAAACTACAGTGGATTTAGTCCTTTTATCTCAGCAGAGGTCACCCTGAAAGCTGCATTGAAGAAACCAAACAAAAGCACATCTGATGTAATGTGCCTGACTACTGAGAAGGAAAAGCCCCACAAGCCTGAAACAAAGCCTCCAGCAAAAGATTTCCATGTGCCCTGTGATACACACAGCCATCAGCAATTTATAACTTTAAAAAAAGAGCTAAGGGAAGGCTTCAGAGAAATTGCATTTTGCTATAAAACAGTGACTTGATTTGCTTAGGAAAAAAAAAAAAAAGCTACTCTTCTCATTTATAAACTAAGATATGGAGAGGTTCCTGTCCCACTCCTCTGCTAAAGACTAATTTTTGTACATTCCATCTTATTCCCCAGTTCCCAAATACAACTGTGCAAATGCTTAACCTTAAGCACTGAAGTCAATAGCATCATCCACTCGCTTAGTGCCAAACACAACCAATTTAAACTTCTGCTGCAGCAGAACACATAAACCAATCTGAAATCCAGGGTTTAATTCTTCAGACTTGATGAAACTCTGACCAATGCTCTGCAGGGTGAGGAGACTGTTGATGCTGCTGTAATGCTCATCTTGGAGATACAAAATGACACAGCAGCAGAACAAGGGAAGGAGGCCAGGATTTGTAGCTTCTCTTTGTTTCAGACTGAGTCTTTAATTTCTCAGACCTATATGCTAATGGAGTAATTTGTTAAGCTGTTTCAGTCCTGATCAAGACATTTGAATACAAATCTTAGTTTAGATCTTTGCTGAAGCTGCTTAAATTAAGCTTGACAAGTAGCATGAAAAACACAGAGTAACAAAAATGTATTACATGTCCCTTAAGCCAAGTCCTTACTGATTTTACAGGACACTTGAACTGCTGACACCCTAATTAAAAAAACATGCATGGATTCTATATAAGCAGTATATGCTTAACAACTCAACTCTCTTAAAAAAAATTCTTAGCCCAATTTTTAAATTTGCATGACAACACATACTGCAGTCTCTGTGTACAAGCTGTACTGAGCTACCTGACACCAAAGTAGGACTTTCTGAGGCAATGAATAGTAATCATTTCTAGTGAAGATGATGGGAAGAAATGCTGCCATTGGATCATCTTCCTGGAGCTCCTAGAGGCTCACACTTTTTCTTCCATGGCTTTCTAAGTCAAGCCTAAAATAAGGATTTGTCTTTAATAAAGCCTGGTCTGAGCAGGCAATGGGCAAGGGGTGTTAATTAGGACCCTTTCATTAGCTGTGGTTATAAGACAGAACATTATTACTCAATCTAATGATCTATCATAGCAACAGTGTACAAGAAGGCTTGAAATATAAAAATATAAATAAACTTACACGATTGATAAGGTTAACATTCCTAAGCAAGCAAAGATTTTGAAAATTTAATTTATAGCCATTTCAAAAATATTGTTTTCCAATAGGCAGGCCAAAACTTTCAACTTAGCACTGCATTTTAGCACAAATACTTGTTAAAAACTAACTGAATACCAGCAACCCGTATTCCTTTTTTTTTACTGAAAAATCAATTGTTTGTTGTGGACAAAACATGGGCAAGGAACACATTTAAATTCCTATGGAAAATAAAAAGTACAGAGAATTTTACTTTCATAGAAACATGTGAACAAATGGGCTATTCCTTGCAAAGATTTATAGATCAGCTAGATACGGTTGTCACATCAGACCTAAAACAATTTTACCACACTTAAGAGGCTCAAGAATGCTTTTGTTTGAGCACAGAACTTTTCTAAACATAATGCAGCTCTGCTAACAGCCACCAGCCCTCAAGTGGAAGCCCTTGGAGAGGTATTATACTGAAAGCCATTTATCTTTTGCTTCAATTTGCAAGCAAACACCAACACAGAAAGCCATTAGAGAACAAGTGCTCTCTGGATGCTGAAAATCAATGGAGGAAAATTAAAAATCAACAAAGCTCTCACATACAGCCTCTTAAATGAAATGGCCTGTGATCCAGTCAATCCTAGTTAAGAGGAGAGTAAAATAAAATCTTAATCAAGGATGAGCTGTAGTGACACCTCTTATCATATTTATATTGTTTATCACATACCAACTATAATCTGTGTTATAAGAATATAATCTGGTAATAAATAAGCTCATAGTGCATAGAACAATTAAGAAACTATTTTCAACACTCCAGTTCTAATGCCAGACTAAAGGCTGGTGACAAATGAAGTGGCACAAGCAAACACAGAAGTTTGGTACAATATTTTGATAAATGCCCCTTCACTTACATCCTCAGGAGTAAACTCAGCTAATTTACATCTTATCAAACTTAGGTTAGATCCTGTAGCAGCACTGGGAGCAACACACTGCCTGTGATGCTCTTCCATGCTGCTCACAGCCATGGAGAAATTCAAAAAATAAAGAAGTAAAAATATTCAAAAGATTTGTTTGTGCTGTTTTACCTACTAATCACTGTCACCCATGAACCAGTCAAACCACTGCTCCCAATAACATGATCAGGTATGAATATAAAGATACCAAGGAATTCAATGTTGTGTGAATGAACCTCCATAGTTAGATGTTGTGGAACCACCCTGTGCTTCCAACTTCAGCCAGACAAACCTGGGCAAAACATGGTTTCTCTATCCCTGTTCTTTCAGAGAAGAATCAGTGCTTCAGGCTCTCCTGTGAAACTCCTTTGACACATACCTTTTACTCAGCATAATGGAGTTACAGTTCCAACCAAAGCACATAACTCCTCCACAGACTTGGCTGTTACCTCTTTTGTTGGGGCTGTTTTTGGCAGCAGCAAATGAGGTCCCTCATCTTTGCCTAGGACCAGTGATGAAATTGGTTGACCTTCTAGAAACATACAGACTTTGAAAACCTTTTCACACACCTTTCATCTATATCTTCTACAAGGACTATTTTTCAAAGGCTTTGCAAGCTGTTAGGTGCAAAAAGCCTTTAATGATGACCATATTTGCCTTGTTTACTACTGTGAGGGTGCTAAAAATGTGGGCATCATTGATGTCTTCTACCAGAAAATACAAACTTTAAAGTGCTCAAATGGATGCCTATCTTATAATCATGGAGATTATGGAGACAGATGGAATGGCATATCTGAACACAAACATAACAAATTTAGGACTACATAAATCTGCAGAATTGACATTTCAAGAAAATTGTTTGGCAGTCAAAGTGTTTTCAAAAATGATAAAAATGAAAATTCACAATTTATTCTTCCAGAATAAAGACAGTTTCCACAGGCAACTAACTCAGGAAGTCTTAGGTGACAGATTCAGTAATTTTTAATAGGTAAGGGAACAGAAGCTAAAATACAAACTGTACTTTAATGTTTTGTTTTCACTTCTGAGGTTAAAATTTCAAGATAGTTTGGTGACAGAGAGAATAGCTCAGGACATCTCTCTTTAGTGTAAAGCTCAAGAAAATTTGTAAGAAATCACAGTAGATTTTCTCTGATTATAAATGGAAAAGGTAAAATGGCAGTTGCCAAAACCTTGACTATGTCGCTTGCTCTTCCCTAGCAAGGCTCATGTGATTGCAACTTGACTCATCAGATGTTGTTTTAACACCTCTTGAGATGAACAAAGTTGATGTCTATGCTCCCCTGAAGACACGAACATATTTTTCCAGGCTCTAGGCTGCCAGCCGCACTGCAGTGAAACATATGCTGTCCTGTTACTTCAGATAACAAACGGCGTCTCTTTTGTTCAGCGATTCAGCCACAGAAATAAATTATTTTGTCTCCTGAGACTTTTGAACTGAGTGAGGTCTCTGCAAACAGGCATCAACTGCATTGTGTTTACTGGGTAATATACTTCTAACACGGGGCTAGATTATTCCAACCAATTCAGCTAGCTTTTGTAAGCAGCAGCTCAGGAAATCAGTTGTGACTCTGCTATTCCCAACAGCAATCCTTATGGAAAGACTATAAATATTGCATACCCACCATTACACGTGATGAACAAACATTGACAATATACTGTATTCTGAAATGGTCAGTAAGTAACCTCATTCCCATGAGAGAACTCCTTTTAGGAAGAGATTTTTAGACTGAGAAAGTATATCCAAGATTACAAAGAGGTCTGGTGACACTGAGAAACTTGGAGTACTGACCTCAGCCACCAGCTCAACCCCTTGTGGCACTACTGCTCGTACTCTCCTTTCCTAGGCATGGAGAGCATTTCTTCCAGATAATGGGTTCTTCACAGCAACCATCATCACACTTATTTTATTTGAAAGCCACCTATCACCATGGTGCACTGAATCCCCTCATCCAGATCATTAACATCTTTATCAGTGACCTGGATTTGGGGGGATCTTAGAATCATAGAATACCAGCTTGGAAGGGACCTTTAGAATCATCTGGTCCAACCAGCCTTGGCAGAACAGTGAACTTTCAGTAAGTTCACAGAAAACACCAAGTTGGGCAGGAATGTTGATTTGCTGGAGGGTAGGAAGGCTCTGCAGAGGGATCTGGACAGGCTGGATCAATGAGCCAAGGTCAACTCTATGAGGTTTAACAAGGCGAAAGTGCCAGGTCCTGCCCTCATGACCCTGGCACTTAGGGACACGGGTTAGTGGTGGCACTGGCAGCATCAGGCTTATGGTTGGCCTTGATAATCTTAAAGGTCTTTTCCAATATAAATGGCTCTGTGATTTTATGGCACCCCATTGTGAACTTCATAACCTGGAGCTTTAGAAAGGGAAGGAGTTTACATAGAGGTTTGAACAAAATAATGCCAGGACATTTATTTGTCCAAAGGAAAGAGATAACACACTGCGAAAGCAGAGCACCAGTCTGAGCTGATTCTTGGCCAAAACTGCATCTAATGTGCAATTTTTCATTCGAGGTACAACTCCCTCAACTTTCAGTGCTGCAGTCATTAGCAGTGTCCATGCAAGGCTGCCCAGTCATACAGGCTGAGCTGAATGCTGCTGCTGCTCCTGGGGTGAGCGTGCCAGGAAAAGCCCCCTTCAGGTCGATCTGCAACTGGAAGAGTGGGAGGACAAAAAGAAAAAATTGGAATAGAAATAAGTTGAAATGGAAAGCTAGAGGAAGAGACACTAGGGAAACACTTTTTTTGGAGCTTTCACAAAAGCAAAATGGGGAGAGACGTGCCATTTCCATCAGCATTCTGCTCCCAGAAGCTGACTAGAGTCACAAGGAATACAAGCAAACCAGGTCACAGTGATGCCAGACCTCCCTAGGTTACCATTCCAGTTCTTGCTATCTGAAAAATCAATACTCAAAACACATGAAAGGCCAGATTGCAGCACTGTGCGCCGCTAAACAACAAGCCGAGATGAAAGGTCATCAGACTGGAATACCTCTGATTACCATATAATATACTACAACAGATCTGGGCAAGCCCAAATTACAGGTTTCCTCCTGATGTTTACGATTCCTTAAGAAATGAAAATAAGCTGGAAACTTCAAGGGGGAAGTACTATAGCATCTTAGTGTGCAGCAATCAACATATATTTATTGGATTAAAAAGTAAACTGAAAATTTACTGTGCATTCTTATATTATTCTTGACTTCCTAAGATCTACTAAAAATGCCTACAGCCTTGAGAACAGACTTTTTTTTTTTGAGATTTCTGGTAAGAGCCACAGTATATGTTATTGCCAGTTTACAGCTGTAATGTTCTCTGGGGTAATTTTGTTACCTGAAGCTGCAGGAAGGCAGAAAAGGGGACTCTGACATTCTGTCACTACATCATTTGCTGGTTTTTAAATAAACTTATTTGCTATCATGAACACTTAGAGACTTAGACTTTGTCTCTCTTTTTCGTGAGTGATATTTAGCTTACATTTCTGAACACGGCTTAAATGCTGTGGCAGGTGACAAAGTATTGTTAAGGAACAGCAAAGTGTCCAACCTCAAACACTGACAAGCTGCAGTAGTTTCTATAGTCAGAGAGCAGACAAGAGAAGTGGTAAAAAAACACCACAAGCAAAACACAGAGTGCTATCAATGTTCAAAAATGGTCAAAAACGATAAATAACTGGCAATTACCTAAATCATGGACCACTGAATACAAGAAGATAGAAAAACAGAGCAGTGTCACCATTAGGCTGTGAGCATCAGCCTAATGAATTTACCTCTTAAGATCTTAGTTTAAAAAAAGGGGGGGGGAAGAGAATAATGCCCTTACTAATGAATGAAAGAAAAAAACCCAAAAACCAGAAAAACCATAAGTAAAGCAGTATCCCTTATAGCTTGGAGGTAAACGCAGAATTATAAATATTATATAAGTCAAAAATTTACTGGCTATCAGAGTAAAAAATGTGTAAGGTTCTAGCACTTACCAGGCTATTAAAATGTCAGGGCACTTTCAGAAACAATAAATTTTGGCCAGAAAATGCCGAAGTGGCAAAGGCAATGTTTTCAATGCATGCTTTAATTTTGACAAGTCTCCCAGCCAAATACAAATTTTAATTAGGAGTATTTATTATTTTTATAAGTAAACCTTGACATAATTTTAAAGCGCTACATTTAAAAGGGCGACAAGTTAAACAAAATATTTCACTTCATCTCATTGGTTTTCCTTACCTTAGCCCCATCAACACTATTCCAAGCCTTTTTATTATAATTTAGAAGTCAGGATATATATTTTTTTAAATATTTTTCAGACTATAGGTAAAAATTTCTGATCCTATCCTAACACAGACATGTAGTAGTGGTACTTTACATGGTAAATTGTTTATAGAAGATAAGTGTTAATAAAAAGTGAATTCTGTGAATTGTGCAGAAACACAGGGGCAATGTTTTCCAACCAAGTATCTAAAATTAAGGTCCTAGGTGTGAATTCAACTCTCTTCTTCATTTCTGAGTATAACTAAGATGTAGTTCAAATTGCATCAAACACTTTAGAAAAGCTTTAAAACTTTCATTGTCTTCACAGGTTAGCTTTCCAAAAAGTTAAGAAATTTGGCCCACAAGTTACATCTTTAGTCTTAGATAGAGATATTTTATCTTAGGTAAAATCTTACATAGCTAAATATTTTATCAAATTATGTGTATTCACCTATCTAATCTTAAAAACCCAAAACAAAGTGTAAAAATCTACTTGATCCCTCTTAAAGCTAATGATGACCTTACCATTGAAAATACTTCCTAAATTTCAGTCTTTGATTCGGGAAATAATAACCTTTCTGATTTTTTTCTTTTGTCATCAAAAAATACTTTCATATATTTGACTACTGATATTTACAGTATTAATAGACCTTCCACAAGCCCCAACTCGCCTTTAAACAGGTAGTAATGCATTTTATTTAATTAATTTAGCATTTTGTTGGGATGGAAAAGACTAGTTTTCAAGACTAGTCATCAAGCTGAGAGACTGGCTTAAATGTGTGGTATATTATTAAATTTCTCTAATTTCTTTCCCATGCAAGTAATTTACATCTTTCTGTTTCCGCATCTGTAAAAGGGAAATCTTACAACCTCTCCAGAGCTTCCAAAGTCATTAACAGGAGACGCCAAGTCATCCACATGGACATAAAATTCTGAGAACTTATGGCAGAGTAGAGCGCACAAGTTGGATTTAATATGGTCTTGCAATAAACCAAGCAATACATTAGTACCTCCTGAATGGAATTTCAGTCCAGACAGGACAGTTTTATAGACTTTGTCAGCCTAAGTCAAGTGAAAAGTCACAGTTGGACCTTGCAATAATATACAGCATGTGAGAGTTTCTGAGGAACCTTTGCTTTGCAATCCCAAAGCCCAGCACAGCCCCTGCATCCCTGAGACTTACATAGCAAATACGTAAAAAGAAGAGGCCCAGACCTCCTGCTCTTGTGTTACAGAACTTTGCAGAGCAGAGAAGCATTTCTGAAATCCTCATGAGCAGCAGGTAAGAGAACCATTGCCTTTGCTGGAGCCCACAGAACAAAGAAAGTGTGAGACACTATTATTCTCATGGACAGACTGGAACCTTTAGCCAAACACCACTAATTTATGCCTGCCTGCACTGCATCCCAAATCATAAAAGCATTTAAACAGAAAGGGATGCAATCTGCAAAAAAAAATAGTTCATGGGCATGGCTGAATGAAAAAAACCAGGATATATATTAGCACTAAAAAACTACTCTAGTGCATTTCATATCTTAAATATTGATATGAGATATTTGATTATTCCCACGGATCCCAGACTGATTCCTGTAGTCATAGTTACACTGAAAGCACAGCTTTTATGCAACTTGCAGTTGTCCATTTTTGGCACTGAGTTTTACAAGATAAACACCTGCAATTCCTCACCTGACACACTTCCAGCCCAGACCTTTCTACCGCATCTCCTTGCACAGGCTTGTGCCTTCTAGACAAGAATGAGAGCATCTTAGTCAAATCTGAAAGCCATTTCAAGACCCAGACTGCTAGTTTTATTTAGAGGACTGAGAATAAAATCATATATCTGTAAACTGTAGATCCAGCAAGTGCAGCAAAAATTAATCCTGTTCTATTGGGGGCAAATAGCTGATTTTTCTCATTAAAGTGAGAATAAAAGTATTACCATCATATTCAAATTATTACCTATGAATTGAACAAGCTGTGACTGATAAATGCTAAACAATCTTAAAAAAATATAGGAATATATTTATAACAATTATTTTCAGCATGTTGCAAATCTTAAAATGCTATTGAATACTGCAGGGGTGTGACACGGAAAATAATTGATAAATGTGCATTTGTCTTGAAATGGGTTCATAAAAATACTTAGCGCTTATTCAGGGATCATAGGTGATCTAGAGACTTCAGTATTATGGTCTTAAGTTTATAAACAAGGAAACTAAGCCAGACTAATTCTGTACTTTTTGCAAAACCTTACCTTGCAATCTGATCTCAAGGTAGGCTGTCAAATCATGTCATGTCACAGTGTTTTAGCACCAGGCAAATGCTATTACAAGGTATGAGGCATTAGAAAGTCAGGCTTTAGGGAGACTCAGGCTTGCTCAAGGTCATAGAAACTGATGTCAGGTCTTTCTAACAGCTCCCTGACTGAATCATCCTACAACCATAGTTGAAGAGATTTCTTTCATGAATGATAGTTAAGGATGTGTCAGAAGATTTATTATAATACCAAGAATATTGTGATTTTTGAATAGAAACACAGACCATTAGCTACAGTCTCCTAATAATATTTTTCTTTAGCAATTGTAACCATGAAAGAAAAAGCTTTAATTTTGTCCACAATCTACGTGTGAGGTGTAGGAAGAAGTAATGCTCAGAAATGGAAAAAAGAAAAGTAGAAAGAGTCTTGGAAAGAGATTAGGAAATGGAAAAGCAGAAAGGTGATGAAAGGTTTCAAAAAAAACCACCAAAAAATGGGTGAAGAGAGAAATACCTGCTAGTCACAAACTTAAACAAGCTTGCAGAAGATCCCTCCTCAAAACCAAACCAGCAATATTAAGAAGAATCCAGCATTTATTTCATAGCAATCTTCTGCTATGAAGGGATAGCAACAACCTAGTGCATTACTCCCACAGATGGAAAAAATCTGTCTCCAGCACAAGCCCCAAAGAGACCACATCAAGAAGGCTTCAGAGGTGGCTTAATTGAATGTAAGAGATTCCCATTTCCAGGAGGAAGAATCTTTCTCTGACAGAAACATACAGTGTGAAAAAAAACCCCAAAATTAAAATCCTGTTTTATCTTTGCATGATTTTTTGCTGACTGTGCTCAAACAGTGGGTGCAAGCTGCATTAGGACATATTTACCACACAGGTCCTGCTTTTTCAGCAGAAGTTTGCTGCTGCTGCAGGGTGCTGGGGCTACTGGGCATCAGGGTTCATTTCAGAATTAGAAACGGGTAAGCAAACAGCTGCATTCATCCCTTCTAGTAAATACCATAAAGAGAGCCCAATAAACAAAATCACTGGAATACTTAATATCTACAATAGTTTAGAAGTCCTGCTTGTGCTGTGGCAGGTAGATTGCAGAAGTTGACTGCTTTAACATCAGTTTTACTCCTGGCAGAGCAGTGGGGCAGCAGCCCCAGGGATTCTCAAGGGGGTGAGCACACTGCCAGGCCTGCAAAATGGCCATGGCCACCATGTAAACCCTGTTCATTTCCACTGTGCTTCCATGCCAACTCTGGGGAAAGAAGTCCTGCTGCATCTCTGCTACTGAGAGAGCCAGAGAAGCCCGTGTGGTCAGCACAAGGGAAGGTGAACAGCTGCGGTGAAGAGAAGCAGAATTTGACACATCAGTATATTGGACAACGTTAGCATAGCATGAAGCATGGACTCATCGGCCATTCCATCACTGGGGAAATGAAAAGGAAACACACAGGTCTCCAGGAGACACAGATGATCCATCAGCAAGCATGATGAATATGTTTCAAACTCACTACACCGTTATTTTCTTGGGGCTGTCTGGGGAATGCACCTACTGCACACTGTCCTTGCAGACCTCCTGAATGGTACTCATCTCTTGTCACAGCAGTTTGCATATAATCTCCTTAACGTGGACCTCCTGGTTAGTTGTTCCTGCTGTTAGACTCTGAGTTAAGATAAAAGAGCTCCAAACTTCCTTCTGCAACATGGGGAACACGATACAGCCTCTTGGCATGTTGTGATGGTCAGTAAATAATTAGACAAAAGTAATCTCAACATACAGGATAATTGCAATTGATATAAATAATCTAAATTAATCACAGAAAACCCTCATCTTGCCTGCACCAGTTAAACAGAAACTTAACTCTGTTCTATAGACTTACCTGTACCCATTTCAACTAAGCAGACTCAACAACCAAATAAATACTTATTGCGTACAGTAAGATGTTTGTTACCAATCCTTTACCATTTTCTCTTTTCAATTATCTTTTCTCTCTTTTCTCCTCTTTCCTTTTCCAAAGATTCAGCACCACTAATACAGCACATCTTCCTATCTGGTTTTACCTGTGACAGAATTCATGCAGATTTAGTAACTCTCTGGTTATTCTTCACATGGACACCTTCTCCTTTGGACACTATCCCATATTTTATGATTTGCCTCCTTGTTATATTTAATTCTGCAAGTTCCATATTGCATCAGAAAATCTTCCAGGATGATATTCACCTGGAACTTCATAGCCTTAAAAAAAAGATGTGCATGATCCTCATAACTATTGATTAGAAGACTGTTGTAGCTTTTGCTAGGACACAAGAAATTCTCTGCCATGCTGGAGGAAAGCCTCATTCAGATCTCGAGATCTACTGCAGACAGTTGTGGTTGATTATTTGTGTTTGTTTTTTTCCCTTAGCTGCTATCTCAAGCAGAGAAGGATTTCCAAAATACTTTCAGGTCAATGAGCATGGGCAGGCTGGACAAGGGAAACACACAACTTGCCTGCTGTCCTGCACAGCAAACACACACACCCCAGCCCTCCATATTTTTTTCTGGCATACATCTCAAATTTAGAATTGGGCCTAAGTATAAGAATCTACATTTTTAAATAATGAGCTTTGAAACGACAACCTTGTCTAAATTTTGCAAAATTACCCTCATTTTCAGACATAGCAAATCAAAATCCCAGATGTTAACCCTGCCATGGCATGGAATATTGTGCATTCCCATTTCCCCTGACCAGCCACCCCCCTCAGCAGCACACCCTCCCCCAGGTGCTGAGAGCAGCTTCAGAACTGCTTTCTGCTGCATGCTCTTGATTGACTACTCCCATTTCTCTGAGCAATGACCCCTGCTCATCATGATAGCAAATAAAACCTTGCTGAAAATATGATGCTTGGAATCCTTCTCTTCCCAGAATTACTGGGAGGGAAATAGATGTCTCTCAAGTGCAGAATCATATGCACAATGATCTCTTAACAGTTGCTCGGAGGTCTTTTCCACTTTCACATCAATCTTTTTTATGTTTTACTCCCACCAACTAGTCATTTTATTTTTGGCTTCACTACAGTAAACTTAATTTAACATTACGTCTTTTTGGTAGTTGTTGGTCTGCTTTTATGACTAATGAGTTTTGGACAGGACATTCATAAAAACAGAACAAAAACATCTATAATGAGCATACAGTAAAGACAGGCCTATTTTTCCTCAGAATATTATATGCCTGAGCACAAAAGAATGCAAAAGTTGCACATTAGGTTACAAAATCACAGTGGAAGGTCAGTCTCAAAAACTTCAATTGAGATCTCTAAGCATCAAATGAATTCTAGGATAGAATAATAACACAGAATATCTGTTCAAGGATGCAGCCACTTAGCTCACACACCTTCTACCTTGATGAGCAATTATCCTACATACTATGGGAAACCTACATGGTGGTCATGGCATTCTACTGTTCACTTGTAGTGGTAGGTTTGTTGGCTTGGCTGGTTTTTGTGGGTTGTTTTCTTTCTTTTTTTTTTTTTAATATCATGTGCAGCCTTTAAAGACAGTGTATTTCAGGTGCTGGACTATAGAATATTTATTGGTTCCAAGAGAGAAGAATTGACAAAAAAAGTTTGAGAGGCAGCTTCAGCTTGCATGGTTCAATGTTTTTGTAGACATTCATTCAAAGAGGTCTTCAAAGACAAATCTGTCATGATCAACAAGAGCTGGGGATTCCTTCTAGCTCTGCACATACAAGAACAGGATGCAGAAATGCACAGGAAGAGTTTTGATGGAGAACAAACTAAATGAAACCTTTCTCTGTCATACTATATAGGAAAACACAATCTACTGGTTAGGAGAGAGGGTATTCTCAAATAGAACAGTAACACTGCTCCTACCTTCCACTTATTGAAAGGGTTACAAGGAGTTAGAACATGACAATGATATAGGAGTTACATATTTTTTATGCAGCCCTGTTTACATACAAAGTGTGAAAAAGCCCTGGTTTCTCAGCCATAGCAGAAATCAGTCCAGCTGGAAAGCTGTGGCTCCTACCCCTCATTTAGCCAGTAAATAACTCAAATACCTCTTTAATAGCCAGATCCCAGCCATTGTTTCATCCACTGATGTAATTTTCAACAGTTCCACTCTGTTTCTCAAAGCTTTATCCTATTTTTTTTCCACATATACATAGTCACACCCCATCAAACAGCATCCATCAAATCCTCCATATGTATGTCATGGTTTTGGTGGTGCTGGATGAACCTCTGCTGTGGACTGTGACTCCAGCTAACAGCTCAATGAAAGCTCTGACTGTTTTAACCTATTGACTTCCACTTGCATTTAGCAGCTTCCTGGTTGTCAACAAAGCAACTGGTCATCAGTTGCGTTTAAATAAAATCTGGGATTTCTGCCCAAGACTGCCCCCCACAGCAATCTACCAACTAGCAAAGTATGGGTGGGGAAAAAAAAAGAGAGTCAATTATTGGGCATATCTCTGGTAGTATTTAGAATATCTGAAGACAAACTGAACAGTCCTGGACTTAAGTCTTGAGCAAAATGATGCAGTCAGGTCACATTAGTGCTCTGATGGGGCATCACTGGAATAAAACTGAATGGTGACACTGTTTATAAGGCAAGAACACATCATGGTAGAGATCTCAATACACAGACTCATATTCCGTAATTTCATAGGGAAATGTTCCTGAAGTAACTACTCACCTTATTGAAAGGAATATTCCTTAGCTGACTACTAGTAAAAGTGTAAGATAGTTCTGCTCTCTATATTTGCAGATGTTCTGGCATGGTCTCTAAGGAAACTGACACTTAAGTAGAATTATTCCTTACAAGTAAATGTAGTCATACTGCATTTTGACAAACTCCACAACCAATTGTTCTGCTCTGAAAGACAAATGTCAAAATGATGTAGGACTGCATTTACCTATAAATGCTTACAAACATTGCTCAAGCCAATTGCATCTTGGGAAATGCTTTCATAGCTCTGGCAAATATTCTTTTGCAAAGTGTAATTCATACTATTTAAATTATCAGGAGTTAAAATAGTGTAAAATAAAGCCTATATCCTTATTACTATCTTAAGTGTTCTGCCTTGTTTGGCAAGCAAGAATACATGTTTGTCACCTTGCATTTTAGTTTGGAAAAACATGCTGCTATTGGTTATTGTGACAGCTGGGAAATGTAAGTGTTCAACCCATTTACCTAATAAGTTAGTGTATGCACAATCAACATTTATTTTCTCTTAATATCAAAAGCCTGAATATAAACTGCTTAGCTGCCTGTTTTCCGAAAGCATATAAAAGGAAGGATGGATGCACCAATTGCATTAGCATGAATTAAAATTAAAATATGCACTGAATGTGAGGGAAAAAAATCAGTGTGTTCATTCAACTCCTCCCCAGCAACACTACTTAAAATCAAATATGTAATTTCTTTATCCAAGAGCATATATGCCCCAAAAAATGGTAAATATTTTATTGATAATTTAGCTTAGTGAAACTGAATTCTGCTTTTTTTCTTCTGTAGAAAGAATTTACTTTGTAAACCTGATTCCAGATGGACACTATGGAATCCCTAATCCCATACTCTATAAACCATGTAGACCACACTTCCAAGTCACAATTAAAATGTTGGTTTGGAAAACAGAACAAAAAGCAAATTATTTCCTGCACATGGTACATGATGGGTTTCCTGCACCATTTGACGCTATCAGCATGTGCTAATTACTGAAAAAGTAGATAATTACATAAATTCTGTTGTCTAAAGTGCAGGGACATCCCTTATCACTGCACAACACTTCAAGCCTGAAGAGGGAAAGGCTATTTTATGACACAGATCAATGAAAAAGTGCTTCAAATGGAGAAGTTAGCATCAGAGAGCTTATGTAGCAGGACTCCCTTTCACTACTCTAGAGCTTTCCAAAACCATATCAGTGTCTTTAGTTGCTGGTTTATACCACACTAAAACTAGACAGAATGCAAAATAAATATTAATGCATCCTTAGGAACTCTTAGTGTGACCTTGCCTATTACTCTGCTGTTTCATAGCATTTAGGGTGATGATCTATCATCCTACTTGGTCATTTGCAGGTACGTGAAAATGTTTTCTGCTTGTGCAGCTGGCTGACCGCAATTCAGCACTGACTCACAAACAATACAGCCACAGTTCACACCTCCATCCCATGATTTCATCAGAAAGGTTCATTCAGAGCAACAAACAAAGTCCTCTAAAGCTCTACCCTCAGAGATTTGCCATCATTTCTTGTCAAAACTGAGTTTCATAGCTTAAGTCCTGTGGTAACTGCAGCAACACAATTTCTGCATTAGAGTTCTGCTGCCTTCAGTCAGAAAAAGACACAGAGTGAATGAATTTACTTCAACTGTCAAAAGATTGTGTGGACATGACCTTGATACAACCCCTTCCCTATTCTTAACTTAGGCCTAAGAACAGTACTTATCACAACTTGTTCATAGAAGGCTAAGAGAGAAATGGAATGTGCCACTTTTTGAATGAATATAGTGGGTTTTATAAATGATTTCCCTACTTCCTCCACCTTATTCAGTCTCCAACATTCCTATATTTTATCTTATAACCTTGTGGGGGTTTTTACACAATTCCTTTTCCATATAGTGCTATGTGAAAAGGATGCTATTGTACTTTTTGCATCTGCTAATGCACTTCTTCATCAACTGCATGATTTTAAATGCATTTTTAAAAAATGAAAACTAGAGTAATTCACAGCAAATTTCCAGTACAATGTTGTGGTGTACAGTACAATTTCACATTTACTGCAAAAAGCTCACTTAGAAGTCCATTGGCCTGTCTGGTATAATTGCAGCTCTCAGAGTACAGGCAAGCTGAGTGAAAGTCTAAGCCACTCCAGGAGCTGGTATACCGGAAGCTACGAACTGTAAAAATGATGTCAGCCCAAGAACTGGACTGGAACCTTCTAGCAGATATTTCATTTAATTGCATTTCAAAACATACTAACAAATGATCTCCCACTTCATGTTTGTTTCTTGGCCCAGAGCTCTACTCACACCACCCAAATCGAAGGAGGCAAAGGCTGGGACTGGGGGAATGAGGAATTTGCCGTGGTAGGACGAGAACAGGTTTGAGACCATCTAAGGAACCTGAAGGTGCACAAGTCCATGGGACTTGATGAGAGGAATCCACGGGCCCTGAGGGAACTGGCAGAAGAAGTGAGCCCATGGTAGTGTGGTACTTAACTGCCAGCTGGGCTTAAACCACAACCTATCTCTTTGTATGTCTTTGTAGGAAGCCACAGTTTGATTCTGTTCAAACCCACAACAGTCACAAAGTCAGTTACAGAGACCTCGACAAGATAATTCAGTCTTATTCTCATAGAACAAAGAACTATGATTTTGACAGTATGAACTGCCTGGAGATACCCACATTTCTCCCTTGATTGTAGAGGGAGAGAGCTTCACCAGATACCTAATTCTACAGAACTTAAATCAGATGTGGTTAATCTGATGACACCTAGGTGGGAATGATGAGCTTTAAATGTGTAGTATATGTTCTTCCACAGAGGAGGACTACAATGGCTAAATTAAATGAAAGCATAGAACACTTTTTAATATGCAAAGTATTAAAAATCCCCATAAATGTCTTATCTTTGCTTTCATGTATTTTCCCAGTCACTAAATGCTAAGTGGTGGCATGGGGCTACTTATGCTTTAATTTAAAGTCCATGCTCAGTTCCAGTATACACAGTTTCCATTTTCAGCACATTAAAAAAGATGTGAATTGGTTGAAGAAAATCCACACCATAGTGATCTGAATTCTGTAACAAGAACAAGTGAAACCCTGAGACTTCTGCTCAGCTCAGAAAAGGGAGTCAGAGTTCTAAATATTCTATTCCATCCCAGTGCAACTGTGCTGAAATAGGCAGACAGGGAGATATGTTCCTCCATCATCCCAAATAACTTGTGTGAGATCAACTCAGTCTTAGTACCCTAATCAAAGGTCCAGCACCTGAAATTTCCTATTACAACTGACAAAGCTCTTCCACATGTGACTGCGAAACCTCCAAGACCAGTGTGAAGCCATTGGCTAAAGCATACAACCCCACTGCTTTCATCGTTTTTGTACCACATATGCATGTATGTATATTTGCATATATTAATATATCTCCCTCTGGCATCATTTAAAGGCCCTAGAAATCCTTTCTGCTCTGCTGTTTTTGTTGTTTGTATACCAATAAAAAACATCTTCATAAAAGCAAATATACACATAAAAATAGCATATTTATATTGACCCAAAGGGACTTTCTGTATTAGATGGGATTTATATCTCTAAGAACTTAAATTTGTGAAATTCAGCAGAATATAGATTTTTCTAAGACAGGCTTAACATGAGGGTTCTTGTGAACACTGGTGTGTCATTCAGGCTTGAAATTTAGCAGTGATCTTACTGCTGTTTATTTTGTCACATAACCACATTGTCACTGAACCCCTGTGCTTGGCCAGGCTTTCATCTTGTAGCTGACTGAGCTGGGAAAGATCCTCCATGGGGCTCTCATCTATCTCATCCTTCTAGCTTTTATTCCAGAAAGATTTTTGGTTTTATTCTTTTGGACTCGAAACCATCAGTAGATCGTATATCTGAGATACACAATCTGAAGAAATTTTGTGATCGTTGGTGGTTCCGCTTCAAGAAACAAAAAATAATTTTGGGTTTTGCAGCAGATTAAAAATATACTGCCAAGCTCAGATACAGCACAGCTTGGGCACAACATTCCAGTGACAATTTCAAGTGAAATACAATATGTACTTAATCATCAAGGCAGCCTCGCTGCATTCCACTGATTTTTGATTAAGCAGACAGACAGACAAACACAAAAAACATTGTTCTTCCAATCAGTGTCCTCTATGTGGAATCAGTGTTTCTCTATTACACTGGATTTAAAAGGCCCTTATCAAGAGAAAATTCGTATTTCATGAAAGACCTACTGTGCTTGTGTTCCACATTTTATTTCACAATTCTTGCCATTTAAATCACAGGCACTTTGAGGACATAGAAGGGCTGTTATTGTGGGTTTTTTTTCTCATAATCATTCTTCCTGTTGTTTCTAATATAACATCCATTGTAAATATACTCAGTGGGTCAATTTCACTCTCACTTATAAAGTCCACTTAATCTTCCCAGGTTCCAGGAAAAGCATTTTGTTATTTAGTAATGATGCAGGAACATTTACTAAGAAAGCTTCAAGGAGAGGGGTTTTGAAAATTTATTTGAGGTTTTACATGGGATAAACATCGTTATCAATAACAGCCTGCCCAATACCTATATTTTATATCAAGAAACATGCAAAGAACCTTGTGCATAAAGGATGAAGAGTCTGAATCTTAGTCCCAGAATCTGTTGGGATGTGAAAACCTACAGAAGTTGCTTTTTCATTTGCATGGAAAACACTATGAAAGCTTGATTTCCAGGAGTTAATGACCTCATAAGGTTTCAGTGCCCATCAAGGTAATTTTTTTCTCTCTGTACTATTGAGGAACAATAAATATTCCACTTCTGTATGTCATAAATACACCAAAGATGATCTTCACCATTGTGAAAACCAGTGCCCTATATTTTGCAAACCTGTAAAACACACCTCACATAGTTGCAGAATCTCACCTGCACTACAAAAATGGGTTTTTGCCACATACCTTCTTTTTGTTGGTGGAACAAATGTAGAAATTGTCAATAACAGTGGCAATCCCAGGCTGTAGATTCAACTTGGTGTATAATGTCCCAAAATCTGAAGACCTGAAAGAAATCAAACATCTGTAAGTGCTCTCTTCTAAAGGCTTTGGCATTGAAACTCTGCAAAGAAAACCCCACTCTGTGCACCAACTGTCCATTTCCAATGCTTCTCTGCCATCTTTTTGTTCTTTTCAGTGCTCATTAAAAAGAAACCTGCCACTATTAAGAAAACTAGGTTCTAGGTTTGAAAAAAACTGGCTAGTTCTGTCTGTACTTTGAAGTTCTCTGCAGTGCTAGTTTATTTTTTTCTGTGCAACGACAGAAGTCTGACATGTACACCTTTCCATCACCACCCACAAGGTGGAAAAAAAGAGCTATGAAGAGCACAGGCTCATTGGCAAGTACTAACAGCACCTCCTCAGCTATGCAGAAAAGAGTTGACTTCAGAGCTTGCTGTTGCATAAGAGAAGAACTTGGCCTGAGATCTGGAAGATTGACATTAGACCTCTAGCAGAATTAGTACTTGATAAAGGCAGCCCATCCACTCCTCCAGCTCTTTTTCAGAGGATCACTAAATTTTGAATGAATAAAATGAAAGTCAGTATTTGGCCATCAGTATCTCACACACCCATCTCCATGAGTATTTCAAACGTGGGCACTCTGCAGAATTTGTTCCATATTTCTGAAAAGCCGGCAGTGAAAAACAGCTCTGCAGTTGTATTGCCAAATTCAATTATAAAAAGTACAGACAAGTAAAATGTCAGTATAAGGAAAAGTTAGTTAGTGAAATTCAAAGCAAGTCACATCCAAATTTAAATCACTTTGGATGAAACCTTACTTGTTCCATTTAGGATCAAATTGTACCATATGCCCTCTCCATATTTACAGTTATTCATTTTGCATTTGGAAAGGGACTCAGACACATCTAAGGCACTTGCCCCTTCTTCACCAAGAAGCACTGCCTAGGACAGAGAGTTGGCATGAGGACTTCCACTGTATAAACCCTTTTCTCTCCATAGAATAAACAGGGCTGAAGCTACCCTGGCCCAGGAACTCTTCATCATTCAAACAACTGGGAACATTCAAAAGCTCTCATGTCCAAGAGAACCAAGACAAGACTGTCCCTCCCAGTGTGACACTGTACTGCCTGTGCAGTGATTTCTGCCCTGCAGCCCCTTCCTACCATGTTCACTGTTCCCCAGCAGGCTCTGCTGCCTCATGCTCCTCACCCAGGGCAGTCACTGCTGAAGTTTGTAGGAGCATGACTGAGTACAATGAGAGAGAACAGTGAAAAACCAAATCCCTGGCTGAGTGTGTACACACTGAGAGGTAGCCCGCTGCCCGAGGTCTCCTCCAAGCCATGTGAGCCAGGTTAGTCGCTGAGGGGCTGGTGCCCACAGAAAGCTGCCATGAGCATCCCACCTACGTTCCAGTGCCACCCAGAATATCACTGAAGTCAGAGGGCATGTTGTATGAAGCCAGAGGCAGCTCCTGTGCTTTCATCAATCCAGCTTTCCACAAGATACAGGAAGTTTCAGCTACTATCATGGATCAGCCTTCTTTGGCATCACCAAGTACAGTGGGCAGACAATGATATGGCTGGAACAGGTCCTAAGGAATGCCAAGTAAAGAAAGGTTCACGTTTACCTTGTTTTTCTTCCTACACTCAGGCCATCCTCACAGCCTAAAGCTGAGAGTTTAAGCATTCTATAGTGTTATCTGAATAGATTTGATACAGGTTTTCTCCCCC
This sequence comes from Picathartes gymnocephalus, assembly GCA_013390045.1. Taxonomy (NCBI): domain Eukaryota; kingdom Metazoa; phylum Chordata; class Aves; order Passeriformes; family Picathartidae; genus Picathartes; species Picathartes gymnocephalus. Next base: position 43,953 of record WEKY01049492.1, read on the forward strand.
CAACAAAATGTTGCTTTGTCTGCAAATAGACAGCAATGTATCAGAGGATTAACTGAATCACAGCAATTTAATTTTGACAAATAAATATGTAGTTATCAAACACATACAACTGGAACGTACTGGGTGTTCAGCACAGAAGTAATTAAAATTCTAAGGGGAATAGGATGGACAGTGCTAAACCTAATTTGCCAGTGGTATTTGACAGAAAGAAATTAAAGCAAAGACTCAAAATACCAACTTCAGACAGTTGCACTGAAATTATGCAGAACAAATATACATATAATGAAAATATAACCTAGTCTATTCTCTTTGAGGGAAGAATATCAGGTTGGTAGCTAGTCCAGTAATAAAATTCTGAAATAATTCTCTGAACCTTAAAGATGATTCAATTTACTTTGAAGAGGCAGTTCCAGGATTAATACAATGGGACCACTGGAGAGTGACACAGTGCGAGGGATACCACAGCAACCATGTCAATGTGTGAAAAGAGTACAGGCAGGAAGCTCAAAAAAGATAAGTTCCAAGATAAAAAGTTCCAGTACAAAACTTTCCCTTCTAATTCTCATGACTTATAGAAAGTACTGCAAAAAAAGAACGATGTTTTAACAAGAAGAGTGCACTCAGATAACTATGGTATTTTCAGACTAATGTAATAAAACTACATAGTCAATTTTTTTTTTTTTCTGGTACAAATTAGCAATCTCAAGGGAAAAAAAAAAAATCCAGTTCCAGCCCGAGAAAAACTTTTTTCCCAAAAAGTAAATTATGCCTAAGCAGGAAGACCATGATTGGAAGATCTATGGAGAAATGTATTCAGACTTACAGATCGTCTTTACTATAGCCCAGACTTGAGAGAGCCAAGAAATGTCAGCTATTCTTTGAGACATTGATGCACAAGAGGACATAGTTCAAGGACATCATTCAAGGGAAGCAGTGTGGAAAATAACTGGTTTTCCAAATCTACTATAATCCAGAAGAAACAGGTCACCCCGACTTTTTCACTTTAAGATATAATTTCCAAGTTTCTGACACTGCATACATAAAGAACTAACATTTTGTAGCACGCAGCTAGAACAGAATACCCTTTAATTGCACTACTGAGCTACAGACACGGTTGGGGAGGATGAATTCTAGGATCCCAGGGCATGCCTATTTCAATATATATTTCAAAATGTACTTTGTACCAAATTAAGGAGAGGAACAGCCCTGTACGGTTTTCCAGTCTTAGTGAGATTTTTTTTTTTCTGTTAGAAACCAAAGTCATGCTGTGTCAAGAGTGTTAAGGAGATGGAAAAACTCCACATGAGTCATCTGTTTTTATCAGGATAAACATATTCTTTTTCCTCCCTAAAAAATCATGAAAAGATATTTCAAGTTATAATGGAAAGAGGATACACATATACCTGATGAGAAGAGTAAAACTTTCTCCTACAGCATGGTTTATTTGCAGTGGTAGCACAACAGCAGAACCCCATAAACCAGAGCAAGAAGTGTACAGACTGCCTTTGTAAAGAAGGGCCTGACCTGCAGTTCTAAGTGATCTGGACACAGTTAATTAGAATTTGGCTTTCTGTGAGACACTGCAGGGGAAACAGCAAGCTATGCACAGGCTGCTTCCTGCTGCTGTGTATCCACCTGTGCATTACAGGCTACAGATTACAAGGATGTTTCTTCATTGAGCGAAATTCACAGGATGTGGAGGACTGCAAGAACCAACTCCTCAGTTGTGGTGACAGGAAAGGCCTCTCCCAGGACACCCTGCACTCTTCTGCAGATGTACCCCAGTTTTACCTCCCCAACAGAGGCCCTGTCTCCCTGTCCCTTTTCCTCCTTCCTCGGTTGGTCCCTGCCTCCTGCCCCCTATCCCCCCGTTGGCCCACACCCCCTGGCTGCTCCTGTGTGCCGCCCCTGAGCCCCTGCACACCCCTAGCTCTTGGTTCTCTGTTCCTGGTCCCCTTCATGTGTGGCTGCAATAAACCCCGTGGAATTCCATAGGAGAACCCTTCCCGTTTCTCATAGTTGGAGAATTACAGAGCTATCCGGTGTGTGTGTTCGTGGGGAAGCGTGTCCGTGACGCCGAGCGGCTCCTGGCTGGAGACGCTTCTGGAAGGTTGCGGCACCACACCAACAGCACAGCCCCGCGACAACTGCAGGATTCACAGGAAACACATCTTGCAGTACTCAGGTGATACAGCCACTGGATGGTGGGACAACGTGATTACTCACGTACTGATGCAGACATCACAAAACCTGAGCCTGGCAGAGCTTGTGGCTGGGTAGGAGCTTCTTTGGAAGTAATGCACATCTGCTGAAATATGTGCTAGGCCTTTTTTTTTGCTGTTTGGTTGGGTTCTTCTTCTTTACAGAAAAATCAGCTGTCACTGTAAGAACAGCATGTTCAGATCATACAATTATATTACAGCACAGACATAATTAGGTCTTTTTAGCTTAATATTGTGAGCTCAAAGAAATAGTTGGGAAAACTTCCAAGTGGTAGAGAAATGTACTCTGATGAAATAAAACTCCCCAAACCCCTAAGCTCTGTGTAAATTTGAGTCTCATCCTCAAAAATATAACTTTTTTATATTTGAGCTAAAATAAATTTATGTCTAACATAATTTGGAACTGTACCTAAACACTGGATCTGGACATGTTCCAACAGAAATATTGAGAAAGAAGAAGAAATTTAACAGATACCAAAAGAGACATGGACCAAATGTTTGCCTGTCTGAACTTCACTATCATTATACAGCTCTCCCCTGGTGGCTCACACGTATGATTCAACATTTCTCATTGTTATTTGCTTTTCCAGATTATATTTACAAGTAGATATATATGAAAAATACATAAGAAAAATTAAAATGAATATAGTAAGATGTTAATGAAGAGTCTTTGAGATGAAAATTGTATTCCCAAATAAAATGTAATACTCAAAGAACACATCAACTGCAAAAAATGCCTCCTTCTTTTTTTTTTTTTTTAATGAATTGAAGAGACACACTAGAAAGAGAATGGTTGGAACACTTAACACACATGTTCATCAGATTTCCTCTACTCTTTCTTCTTGAAGACTAACTCAAAATCCATTCTAGTCAAATGAGTTATATTGTACAAGCTCCATTAACTTAAAATCCTAGAAGACAAAAATGAAGATATTTCAAATGACTCATGGATTACTTAAGTAGTGAAACAAAAAAAAAAGTCTTTGAAAGAAAAAAAAATACAGAAGATCTGCTGGTTTGGATAATTGGTAAATTCTTAAAAAAAAAAAAGATTCAATTGTGGATCTGTACATAAGAGTGGATCTGTACATAAAACTCACTTGACCGCTTCCCACTTAATTTTCTCCAGGCTGTACTGCAAATGTCGTCTGCGTACCTTCCCCTTCTTTCACTCAGCAGAACAGTCCAAGATTTACAACATGAACTTTAAAATGCAGGAGAAATTATTTTTGGTTCTTGCTCTGTCACAGACTTACATCTAACAGTAGAATTTCCTTTGTGCTCTGGTCCCTCACCTGAATAATAGAGACAACACTGTTGACTATACCTCAAATGTCTGTAAGGAAAATAAATGTCTACAACAGAGTAATGAAGAACTGGCTGATGGGAGTATCTAAAACAGATACATCAGAGGTTTTAAAAACAAATAGCAGGACAAACCTACTGAAAGGGAAGAAACCAGAGGAACATCATTAAAGAAGTGGAAAACTAACTCATTGTCTTCACTTAAACAGCACAGAAAACTTCAAGGGCTTTTACATGCCCAATGTGGAAATTGCAGAGATTCTGGTTAGCCTCATAAAATCCTTTCAAATAGAACCAAAAACCTCCAAAACCCCAAAGCCTTTCTTCAGAGTACAAACACATTGTAACACTGGATTCCAACACGCAACTCATATGTTGAGGAATTCATGCAGATGAAAGTTTCTTCAAAGGCTGTAGAAGAGTACGACTCCTAGCAATCTAATTAACACCCAGCAATCCAATTAACAGATTACTAATCAGCTATCAGCTTTGCTGGAGTACTTTTTGGAAATACCTCTCTCTCTACTGTCCAGAAAATTGAGCCTTTTGGAAATTACACATTTTTGCTCCCAAAACCAAAAATATAGAAATGCTTCTTCCTTAATCCAGTTTTACACTAAAGAATCAATGGTGTAAGCAAGAGGTAACATATAAATATTTTAGCAACTTCACAATTAGGCAATAGAAGGTTTACCTTCTTTTCCCAAAAACACTAGAGATTAACATGTCCCGTTTTCACTTATCAATTATTGATACCATATATTGATCACATATCCGATAACACTGATATTTTTAAGAGCTGTTGGTAATCCCAACTGCCTTTTTAGTTGAAGTGACCCATTCTGTAATGCTCTGCTCTATACAGGACATGGTGCAACTTTGCATTTATACAGTTATACAGACTCTTCCCAATAATTACAGGTATTAATGTCCATATATATTTGATTATAAAATGCTGACCTAAAAAATTCCACAGGAAAAAAAAAACAAACCAAACCAAACAACTGCATTTGCATCAAGTGAAGACTCAAGGAAGATCATAAACATCACATATTCTAGAACTGGGCTTTTATTCAAAGCATTAAACAATCCAATTCAACTATCTACAGTGGAGAGAAAACCAGTCCTCTGTAGCAAATCATAAAAGCCAGGATTTACCACACCAGGTGACTTTAGGGAGTCAGATCTCTCCTCAGGAACTATGGCTGCTAATGTCACAGTGATGAATAAGACATGACTTTCTGTTGCAATGTATACAGACAGGTCCCCTGATACCACATGGTACCGAGTCTGACTGGGTCCAGACTGGCATGCCAGGCTACAATCTTCTACCCTGATGTTGCAATTACCTTTGAAGAAAGTGTTTTGAAGTCCACATTTTCCAGGAACTCTCCTGTCTCAGAGCTGTCTGGATCCAATGCTATGCAAGTACAGCAACCATTCACATTTTCTTATGAGAGAACATGGAAGGTGATAAACAGAGCTCTTTGTACAGATGGGTGTGTTACTTGATGGAGATATGTGTATTATATAACATGTACTGTACCATTTTTTCCCTTACTAGTATCTTCTGTTATGCATTTATCAGGTACTAGTTTTGGTTAATTGCTTCATCTGCACAATGCACACACACATGCTCAAACTCCAATAGTTAGCAGCATTGTGTCTTTAGTATCTGCGACATATCTTTCTGTGCTGTATTTAAACATTCCTACACTGCATATCTCACTGTATACCATCACAGTTATCTTTTGCAGCCCTTCATTAGTCCTTCAATATACCACAAACATCCTGCTCTCATTAGCCTATAATCACTCTGCTTATCAGTTACATTTTCAAGCTCCTCATTACTTTGCTGCACAGCTCCAACAATTAGCTGTTATATTCTACAGGCTGACAAAACATCACTTTAGTTTCTGTTAGCTGCAGCCATCTCCTTTCCTCTCAGAGTCTTAGTTTAGGTTGGACACTTACTCTGAAACTACTGCCTTGGTGCATTAATTCCATCACCAACACACAGCACTTGCTGACAGTACGTGTTGGAAGGTACAGCCTGTAGCCGCGCTTGCAGTACACAGATACTTGCGATGAATCCACTCAGCCATGAAACAAGCAGTGTCAGAGTGACAAAGCAGACAAGACACCGCCAGCAAGACAGGGTTATGTCTTACTTTTGCAAAAAGCAAAAGCTCTGGGTTATTTCTTCCTTAGCTTTGCAGATGCGGAAGAGCTGGGGCATGCGCTGGATCACGCTGCCCTTAAGGGGCACAGGGGTAGCTTAAGGTGCCTGGGGGCAAATTAAAAATTCCCCACAATCATTCAACTCCAGCCACTTGTTCCCATTAAAAACAAAATTATTGAAATTATTCAGCCAAATTAATGGTTTTGAAAGCTCGCTTTTGGATCATTTCAGTAATGCTGTTTACAATCCCTTCCCACAAACAGTTCTGGTGACCTACACGAGGGAGCAGAAAACAAGAACGAAACTGTGGGAAATAGGGAAAGATCAATTTCTTACCACACTTTCTTCACGGAATTCAATGTATTGTGTAACTAACAGTTAGTATGCAAAGATTTATCCCAAGAAACAGCCCTGTGTAGATTTACTTTCAGCAGCTGCAAGTGAAGCACGGCATTAGTAGGTCTCAGCAAGGAACGGAGTGTATCATGGAGCATTTGGGAGGTTTGCTATTGAGAGACTTAACCATTTAATTAACTATTCAATTAACTATTCAGTTACTACCTACAAAACAAATTAATACTTCCTATGTAATACTAACTTCCTTTCACCTATTTAGACAACCATCTTTAGAAAAAAAGTTCGGTTTAGTTTTGGTGGGGTTTTTTGTTTGTTTGGGGTTTTTGTTTGTTTTTGTTTGGTTGGTTTTGTTTTGTTTTAGTTTAGGAAAAAGAATTCTTTGTTGCTAAAATGTAGTTTTCCAAAATTATGCTTACTAACTATATTGCCAGAAGTGAAAACATACATATATCACTTCCAGTATGATTTCTCTTTTATGACTGTTGTGAGGGAAAATGAGTAATTACAAAGGAATTATTTCTTATCTCATATATTTGTGTTCTTTGGGGAAAGGAGATGGTTCAAGAATATTTTCTTGAGGTTTGCAAGGAACATTAAAATTTTCCACCATGGAAAAATGCTAGGCATTTCCCATAGCCCAGGCTTTTTATTTAAACCACTAAACACAGCTGAAATATTTCTGAAACAACTTTATTCTCAGTCAGGCAGCTTCTTGGAAGGCAAGAAACATGTTGGGATATATGAGACAATTTGGCCTTGCGCTTTCTGACCAGAACAGCAAATTTTCTTGTAATTACTGGATAGAACTGGTTGGGATGGGAACATTTACAAAATTAAAAAATAACTTATAATAATTTAATAAATTGCATATGTACATTCACATGCAATTATCTATTCCTCTAGCAATGGGCTCTGCCAACTATAACAGTCTTCTACTCAGTCTTCAGTAAGCAGAACTCATCTTTAACTCCAATTGTAGCAGTTTTAGCTTTTGCTGCTGAAGTGCTGACCTCCATTTCATGATTGTTGTGGGGGAGGTGAGAGGGAAAATGAACTATATGGCCAGGGGTAGCACTTTATAAAAAAGGTAAATGAAGTCAATATTTTGTCAGTAATTTGAGTGTGGTATTCTGCACCTGTAGCCAAATGTTTGGCAAAACTTAATGGAGTAACTGGACATTTTAAAAAATAATAAAAATCCTAAAAAATAAGTAAATAGAGAAAAATAGACTCTGGAAATGTATTAGAGACCCACTGTTGCCTGTTGTGAGTTTTCTGGCATGCTTCCCTGAAACTGCAAGTCCACATCTGGGATGAAGGCTGGGCAGTGCTCAGATGCAGTTCAAGTTCACCCAAGATATGAGTTCCCATATCCCCACTGTCAAAGGAGTGATTATTTTAAGTTATTTATTACAATTGCATCAGAACAAAACCTTTACGAGAACTCTTAAAGCATTGTTTACAATCCTCTCCTTTAAAAACAGTCCATGTCAAAACAATCATCTACTTCACCCATATCTGCCCACAAAAGAGGTTGCCATGATGTGTCTGAATCATGAAAACATTCAGATGGTTAAACAAAATCATGCTTTCCTAACAGTGTTTAAAATCACTGGGTGTCTGTGCTGCCTGAGCTGGCAGCATGCAGAACACGATGGGAAGGCTGCAGGTAGGAACGGGAGGAAGCACATCTCAAGGTGCTGCAGCAACCAGGGACACTGGGGAATTCAGATGCAACCACTTCAGCAGGATTTGTTTCTGTTACTTGCTAATGACCCCAGCCATACTCTCCTAGCAGCCTTCTACAGTTGCTGAAGGGGTTTTATTTACTTATTTATTTAGTTAGTTTGTTTAGAGCTTTCAGCAGCCCAATTTCCCTTACAGTCATTCTCCTGTAACTGCAGTGACACCTGTGGAGGGCTGAGCCCATCAGCTGTAGCTTGGCCTGCTGTTGAACTTGGCAAGCCAGCAGCACCATAAAGCCCCGGCAGATGTTTCTGCTTTAATAGCAGCTCTTTCAAATCCTTGGCCAGACATAAATCCAAAATAGATTCAGAAAAGAGACAAACAGTGCCACCATCATGGCTCTTAAAATTAGGAGGCAGAACTAGCCTTTTCTGCAGGACTCTGGGAGACCATTAGCAGCAGAAGGTGTCGGGAAGTGTTCCCATAAATTATGTTGACAGGTAAGAGGGCCAGCGACAACAAATGCAGCACGTTTTGCACTGTGTCACAGCTTGCTAGGAAACAGAATCCTAAGACAAATACACGCATTTACACAGGAGTTTCCAAACTAAGATCACACTTCGTAGCAACAAGTACAGGAAGCAGCCAATTTTATGGCCATTAACACTTCCACATGGATCTATGGTGCTTCCATGCCACTTTAATGAACACTCCAAAAATAAAACAGTAATGCAATGATCCTTGGTAGAAGGGATCTTCTGAATGCCTTGCTGGATCTATTTTCTTAAAAGAAAGCTGCACTAAGAGTGTATTCACAGCTGCCACTGTGCTTCATGGGAGAGGAGGTTGATATATACCAGGGTGACACGCTAATACATCCATTCACTCGGTGATGACTACTGCCCCTAACAGAAGCTTGGTCCACTATAAATTATTGGCAAGTAATTTCAAATGCAAGTTAAAACAACCCCCACAGAATAAGAATAGTTCTCAGCATTCAAAGTAAGTCAAAGCACTGAAGGAGCTGAAAACTTCAATCACGTTCTTGTCTGACATTAAAGGAGACTAGGAAGAGAAAAAAGTGACCCAGTGTCTAAAAAGGAGTTCTTTTGTACAAATGAAGGTTATTACCTGTTCTCCTGCTTCCCCTACTATCTACTACTCAAGCTCAGATGGAGCTGCCAGTAGCAGATGTAGTTCTGAGGCTGTTGGGGTGTCAGGGCTCTCTCACTGAGGCTGGGATAGCAGGAGATGGGCTCCTTCCTTACAGGAGCCTTGCGGTGGTTGAAGGTCACTAAGAGAACAGCTGCAGGTGGAGACCAGCAAATTTTACAGCGTCCAAGAAGATGGGAAAGAGATCCATGGGATGATGGCAGCAAGGTTATAGATGATACAAGACTGTGAGGAGTGGCTGATGTATCAGTAACATACCTTACAGAGATACAGGCAAACGGGAATCTATAATGTTCAACAAAGCAAGGCAGAAAGTCCTGCACACGGGAAGAAATAATCCCATGCACCTGGAGGCCAACAGGCTGGAAACCAGCTTGGCAGAAAAAGCCCTGGGGGTCCTGGTGGGCATCAAATTGAACCTAAGCTAACAAAGCGTCCTTGCAGCAAAGGCAGCCAACAGTGTCTTGAGCTGAACCAGGAAGAGTATTTCCAGCAGGCTGAGGGAAGTGAATCCTTCCCACTCAGCACTGCTGAGATACAGCTGCAGAAATGTGGCCTCTCAGAATGAGAGGCATGGACATACTGGAGTACACCCAGCAAAGAGCCACAAAGATGATTAGAGACTGGAGCACCTATCACACAGGGCTGAGAGAGCTGGGGCTGGTCAGCCTAGAGAAGGCTCAGGGGAGACCTTATCAATGTATATAAATAATTGATGTGAGTGTGTAAAGATGGAACCAGACTCTTCTTGGCAGTGCTCGGTGACAAGCCAAGAGGCAATGGACACAAAGTGAAATACATTAAACTCTATTTAAACATAAGAAAAAAATTTTTTTTTTTTTTAACCATGAGGGTGGCTGAACAGTGGAACAAGTTTCCAGGAAACTTGTGGTATCTCCATCCTTGGAGATACTCAAAAGTCAACTGGACAGGATCTAGATCACTGGGCTTTGATCAAGGGGGCTGGATTCAAAGATGTACAAGAATTCTCTTCCAACCTCACTCACCGTGTGATTCTGCAGTTACTGAAAGTTAAATTACATAATTTGACTTTGTTGAAGATACTGTGCATCGAAAGTAATTTTCTGTAAACCATCAACGCAGTTAAAGCACCACAAAGTCATAGAAGGATCTTCACCGCATGTTTGCTAGGAAATCCACAACTTTATGAACTAAAACCAAAATCTTTGTTATTTTGCTAGGCCTTTAAGTTCAGCAGAATTGAATTCTGCTTGGAGTGTGCTTGTTCCAAAGAAGTTCCTAACTGGTAGCACTGGTGGTTAAGCCAACAAAAGAAACCTCCACATTTACTGATAAGGAAAGTGCTTACAATATAGAGTCTCCACAATCTTTGGATATGAAGTCTGAAATTATAGTTGTATCCCAAACTCTACATTTGTAGTCTGAAAAGTGGCACAAAAGCATTTTATTTAAATATCATTTTGCAGTCATATAGCTCAGTCTTATTCAACTGCCCAAAGCAGTCAAGCTTAAATGAAAAGGAAAAAAAAAAAAAAAAAAAACCCACAAAACTGATTTGCCCAAGAAGAGCGGTTTTTTTTGTTGTTGTTTTTGGTGTTTTTTTGTTTTGTTTTTTTTTTCCCCATTTTCTACTGTTGTTGTTGTTGGTTCCACTCCAAACCCCCACTTTGGGGAATTTAACCTATGAAAGCTTTGGCCAACTCTCTTTGGTACATGTGGTCAAGCCTCCAATTCACAGAAGTTCAGCCTGACACCACTACTCTACAAAGAAATGCACAGATCCCAAATTCTAGCCACTAGTCCCACCAGACATGTTTTATTAAGCACCTCTTATACATGATTTGGAAACCAGCTTGATCTTACACCAATAAATTAAAACACAACATGCCAGCATTTGGGAAGAGACCAAGATATATTTGCTGTTCTTATTTCCAAGTCATATCCACTTCAAGGCAGTTTTTTCAAAGAAATCCAGACTCCAGCTGTCACTGGGGAAAACAACAGCGAGGTGGTCAGGAGGAGTCATTCAATGCCTATTGCCCTACGTTTGTGGAAAATCCCATGGAAAACCACAGACTGCCATCTGCTCTCCTCATACAGTCACAGAATCATTTAGGTTGGAAAAGACCTCTAAGATTATCAAGTTGAACCATTAACCCAGCACTGCCCAATTCACCACACAAGATACAGTTGCATATATAAATATGTATAAATTTATATGCAATATAAATATGTGTAAAGTTATATGTAAATGTATCTTGTGTGCAGACTGGATCAGACTGGATCTCCAGGTATGAATTGTTTTCTTTCACTGAGACAAACTCTCATTATAATTGTGAGATAATGACTAAACAGAAAACCTTCACTATATATCTTAAAGACACATATAATTCCTTGATTGTTGAATGCACCTGAAGCACTTTATCATGGAGGCATTTTATATTTTCTCTGATTTTTAATATCCTTGCTAATAACAATGAGATATTCAAGTCACAATTTTGTTGTTTCTATATATTTACCTAGTAGGTAAAGGGAATTCCTTCTTTCAGAGCGATCTGTCTAACTTTAGACTGTGTCCTACTACTAAAGTGGGAGATTGGCTGTATTTAACATTACCATTTATTAACCCATCTCTAATACCTAACCCTGTAGAAAAAGTGCTACAGAAAATTTAAGGAAATGAAATATAGTGGCACCAAAGGGCATGCTAAAAAATGCCAAAATCTGTCAGCATACTGAAAGCCAAAAATGACCTAACTTTTGAGGGTGTATTTGCCAAATGTATTGTGAATGAAGCTTGCAATAATTGAATTTTTTTTTCATGTCTGTAAATTACCATCCTTGAATTATCAATACTAAAACATGATAATTCTTAAATAAAATTTAACTTATCTTGCTTATTTTAGTTACTTAAATGTGTTCAGTACATATTTAAGTCTTGTTACTTAAAAAGTTCAGAATGTTTTGACATAATAAATTTTTTCTATTTCTAATTTTCAGAAGTAATAAAGTGTGGAAGAGGTGCTGCTAAAGGAGACAGCCAAATTTCCAAGTTGTATGTAATGGTTGTTCATCATTAACTACTAGTCCAAGGATACCAAAATGGACATCATGCACATATATTTTCCAAGATACACTTTTTCCATGTTCTGATCTCTTTTCTTTATTAAAAATTTGCTAGTAAAACTGATTGATAGGTAGTCTTATTGTATGAGGAGGATGTCTCATTCAACTCTCTGACCTTCTCTTCACTCTAACAGTCAAGTGTCTTTGAAATCTGTTTACTTCAGAATTTACAAGAGCATTAAAGACAGGATGTCAGCACATCTCAGATTTCAAAAGTTCCAATAATAGTAAATGAGTTTGGACAGTAGGGTCATCTGTAATGTACTTTAAGAAAGAGAGACAAATTTCATTCTTCCACTTTATATTTAAGGACAAGTAAAACCATTCTTAAACCACTTCTTTTTTTTTTCTTTTTTTTTTTCTTTTTGACTGAGGAACATTATTTCTTGAGGCCAAGATAGACCACATTACATGAAATAAAGAAAGGAGTTATACTGTAAAATAAAGGACTTGACAGATGCAAAACACTTTCCAGAAACAGTTACAGAATCTAAAAATCTTTTTCTTACCTCTTACTGAGCAAGCTCTGGGCAAGTTTGAGAAGCAGCCTCAAAGCTGGTTTGCTCTTTCATCATGATGTACAGTGTATAGAACTGAACTTTTGCCTCTGTCACTAACATGAAGCCTGCATTCCTGCACTTCAGAGTCACAAAAATGAGACAGCTAGAGTTAAGGAGTGTGATGGAGGATGGAATTTTCCAGTTGTAATACTTTCCTTCCTTCATTAGCATTATTACATTAAGAAATTACATATGGTAATAATTTTCTTTTGTGTTTGCTAAATATTTGCATTGCTGCATAACTGTGTCAGAAGGAAAAGTGATCTTTCATTCCAATTTAGAGCAGAGTGATAATGATGCCAAGATTGTGGCTTTGACTCCTGTATGGGCCATTCACTTAAGAGCTGAACTCAATGACCCTTTTGGCCCCATTCCAAGTCAGAATATTCTGGGCGTGAATAGAGTTGCGCTCTCTTTATTTACCTGCTCAGAAATAATATGAAATATGATAATCAGATGACCCATCAAATCCCATAGAAATTGTCCTCCACATCAGTACTGTGTCTTCAGGAACTGACTAATCTAGCATAACAAGGAACAGTCACATCACATCCTTATTTGCATTGGCCGCATATGGGCTATTCAGCAGCCACATGTGGATAGCATTTTGATTAGTAC